>CABFOV010000233.1:202852-247997 GCA_902141375.1 Timema poppense
GCGGTAATCATAAAATGGCAATTAACCTACAAAATATTTTACTATAGTTTTATGAAAGTTAAAAAAAAATGGATATGTTTGAGATATAATAACAAGGGTTAATATATCTCTCTATAAGGAAAACCTATTTTCGCTTTATGAGGTAACTGTCTTTATATTTGGAAGGACGTATAAGAAAGGTTGTAAAACTTACAAATGATATAATTTATAGCTAAGGTGCTAGTAAAATAAAAATGTTGAAATAAAAAGAGCAAAATACTCCTGTGAAATCGTAAATTATTTACACATGGGTTAAAATTTATGGCTGTGAGTTTATTTAAATTACTAATGAAAACATCTATAACTGAAAAATAATATTATTAAATTATTTATTTCATGTTCAAGGCTTTAAAGAATAAAGTTTGATATAACAGATCTAATAGTTTATTTTGTCATTGGTTCACTATCTTCTTAGAATTGATAGCAATTGACCTAGGCTGAAAATAAGTTACTAGTTTTGGTATATTTTACAACTTCTACAGACTCAATTTATCGTTGTGTAGGTGTTCATTTATATGTAACATATTTAAAGTTCTATTACCACTAAATAATATATTATCTAATGTAAAAAAAATATACCTGTTAAAACTTGGGCTTACCTTACAAATTTTTTGGAACGCTTTCATTTCTCTTAACAAAGTATCCACTCTAGCAACAGTTTCACCAACTTCTGTCATTTCACAAATTGTTTTCAGATGACAATCAAAGTTGCTCTGAAAACCACAAATTAAAATCACATCTTCCCTTTTTAACAATATAAACTAACTTTAATAATTTATGGTGTGTTTTAACAATCTTTGTGGAGTTATAAAACAAACATTTATATTATATTGTTAGTTTGAATAAACTAGCTTTTATCTAAACTAAATATAGATACATCTAACTTAGGTTTAACTTTTATTAATATTCAAACCATAATGATACAGGGGATTAAAACTTGTTCAAATATCTTAGTTTCAAAATGTTTAAAATTATTTGAAACTAAAAGTAGTATTTAGAATTGTTAAATATTAAATACAGATAAGAAATATACACTGAAAAGGTTTTGATTTTTTTTTAAATCATAATAAACGTTATTTACCTGAAGGTCCTTAAAATCTTGTTCAAACATGCGAAGTTCCAAGCATTGACGCAAACGAGATGAATGGTTCTGCCAAAATTCATCAAAGGTCCGCTCTGTTTCTTCAAGTTGCACTAGCAATCTACAATAAATACTAAACCAAATTAGTGTTTACATGTAGGTGTAGGTTGTAATGTCCTTAATTGTGGACTCTTATTTTGTTGCAAATGCATAGACAAGATATGTCCTGTTTTTGTTAATTTGTGTATGTGTAAAATACTGTTAGTAAGTTTCCCCACATACTTTATCCAAGGGTGAGATTGCAGTTTTTAACGTTATCATTTCTATTTCATATTTTTAATTCAGGTGTTATCTTTATTAATAATATTGTTTAAATAGTTTTATTTTAACATATTCAAGCCTTTCAGGCACTTTAAAAGTAAATACATTTTATTTTATTAAATTTGCTTACTGATTGAATTGGACAGTTAACAAAGGGAAAAGACACAGCCTATAGCCGTCTCTTATCAACACTTTGGTATCACTGATATAGCAGACAAGTTCTGTTCCAACAACTTTACAGACTTTATAATGCATCGGGTCATGCCACTGTCCAAAGGCTGAGAATTAAGCATCAGTCTTGTAATATGTTCAGAACATCAAACAAGATAAAAGCATTCTCTGATGTCACAAAAAGTAGGGAATGGTATTCTCAGGGAGACAAAGCTCTGGAACTAGCCAGAAACAGACGGGGTAAAACCAGAGAGGAATGTAGATGTGTGTGGGACATAGTTAGAAATAAAATGTAACAAAGACAGACGTGATATAACAAGGGAAGTGTCAAGACTTATGTGAACGTAGTTAGAAATAAAATGTAACAAAGACGCAATTAAACATGTGGGGAGTAAATACGTGTGAGGCACATATTAACTATGTTACATTGTTGTAATTTGATGTTGAAATAAACTCCAAGTATATAGTAAACCAATTGCCTGCATCTTTTATTAAAGAGTAGCATTACATTTTTGTATGTGGGGAATGCAAATATAATCTGCTTGAATGTAAAACATCTAATAAGAAGTACAGGTAGGGAACTGTACTTATTACAACCGGATCCAGCATCAAGCGGCACTCTTAGAAGCTACCAATAATAGCCCAATGCGGGGCATGCACAGGAGAAAGAATCATCTTAGCAGCGTGGATGTTACAAATAGAGCCGTAGCCAGGAACACACATGAGGTTATAACAAAATGGCGGCAATTTTATGGCAAGTTGCAACATGGTGTGTGTTTGTGTGCACGTGCATGCTGATAGTCAAATAAAATTTACATACACGTTACAGAGATATGTAATACATTAAATATTTATTGGTACTTTGAATTTAATAGCTACAAAGGAGTTAGTACTTTACAAATGTCTAGGTACAATGGAATAAAAACTTTAGTAGATACAGTTTTATTTAGCTAGCCAACCATTTAAGTAATAAGCAAAGATGATGTGTTGTATTTAAATGTGATAAGTTAACAACAAGGTGTTCTCGATGATATTAGACTAAATTGCAGAAAATTCAATCAAATAGTTGAGTAAGCTAAACAATAATATTTCCAAAGAAGAGAATTCTAAAAATGCCAATGTGTTGGTGTAATACTAGTATGATGTATATCAAATAGAGATTTTTAAATAAAGCTTATTGTAAAAATAAATTGTGAGACGTGTAGTTTTTATTTTAAACATGTCAAAATTTGCATATAACATTGGTAATAAGTAGGGCCCAGACTTTGATATGTAATCTTTTTTTATTACATCACAAACTATGAGCTAGTGTATATGTTGTAAAAATGATTTTATAAGTAATGTTTTCTTGGTTTGCATAATTTTTAGTAATCTATGTTGAAAACATATTCAACACATTGTTGGTAATGAGAAAATAATAAAGGCAATAAATTTTCATGATAAATATGTCAATTTCTTTGTTTCCAAAATGATAGATGACATTTTTTTTTATTCTCAATTATTATAGCTGGATGAAAAGTGGTTTGTCTGGCTTCCACAAACTTAACTCTACTCACCACCTCAAACTCATCACTACCGATAAACTAGTCAAATAAAGCTTATAAAAAAATTAGATTTATTATTTCTCTAGTTTTTAGTTTCTAAAATGTGTAATGAAACTTATGCTCAATAGGGGTTAAAAAGTAAGTAAATATAGTAATAGTGAAATCTGAAATAAAATAGTTCTGTAATCAGGTGCCTATAAAATGTACATTTTCTGCCCTACCTTAGTGCCAAGTTAATAAAGCAAAACAAACCTTTCGACTGCCGTCACATTACCCAATATGTATGGACATATACGATAAAGTTTATCTTCACTATATGTTAACTTTGAGTCACTAGATGGATGATTTCTAATGCTGTCCAACAAAGCTTCTCCATGTTTAGCTGCTTCCAGAATTTCTTTTTTTAATAATGAATATTGTACACCCTATAAAAAACATTACCACATACACTTATTGAATACATTACACACTGTATAAATAAATTACTTTAACAAGCATATTTGGTTAAATAAATATTTATTGACTTCAAAAATTGTTTTTAACTTTACAAATAAGAAAGTATTTTATTTTGAAAGTTTTGGAACTATATCATAAATTAATATTGCAATTTTTTTATATTATTTTGTGCATCGAATTTATCGAACAGCAATGTTGTGGCAGTTTCTTAGCTATTACGGTAAGTTAGAGGGAAAATAGTGCTCTCTTTTACCTAAAAGTTGACTGGTTAACCTACAGGTGTACATTTAGTGAATTGATGTAAAAAAAATAATGTTGAAGTAATTAATGTTAGATGGCCTTAGTGGAAAATCCAAACTAACTAAATAATTAAAAGGGGTCTGCGTGATCACTTTGATTTTTTAAATGAGCTCAAGGTAACAATTAAAATTCAAAACAAAACTATGCTAATTGTTGTTAAAAGTTACATAGTGAACATTCTCACAAAACATATATATAAAACAATTTATAAAAAAATATTATATTCAATAATTCATTTTAAAAGTATATATAAATAAAATTAGGTAGGATAAACTTAAAAATCATATACTATTAAATATAATAGATTCAACAAACAACCATGATGGTTTAATATTCATTTATTCTTCTGCCTACAAACTGATGTAATTTTATCAAGTTACCTACTATACATGTGTATATTTTTGCATACATTTGGGACTGGGCCAATCAGGGCCTTTGCAAAATATTTGTTGTCGATCTTGCAGATGCCAATCATTTAGTTTGTTTTCTTTACAATAGTAGTTAAAATGATAATATGCTAAAATATACATAGATTTTTGAGTACTAACAATTTGTTTATTAAATTTATTGTAAAAATATTTATATAAACATACAAAGATAATCGTAATTAAAACCTTACATTTTTTTTTTTTGAAACTTTGAAAAAAGGGTAAAAGGAAAGTACAATGGAGATAAATGTTTTAGATGTCTTTGATATAAATCAGAAATGCTCAACTGTTATAATAAATTATTAATAATTTATAGTAATTATTTCAAAACTGGCACAAAGTTATTCAAGGGTTAGGATCTTGTTTGTTTTAATATTTACCATGAAGATTAATAATAATAAAATAATATTTTCAATTTTATTTTATTACAGTCGTGAGACCAATGACAGGCCAGTACTGAAAAGTACACAAGTACCTTACAAATATGTATAATTACATGAGAAAATAAGATAATAATAGTAATCAGCCTCATCATCATTTTAAATTGTGTACTTGAATCAAAGAAATAGTGATAGATGACAAAATAAATATTTTAAAGTCATTAAATTTAGTTATAGTTGGGCAGTCCACTGTCCATGAACTAGTGTTGAATTTGTTTTGGTCACCCCTTAAATTTAATTTCATTCTTTCCCACTTTTTTTTTGTCTATTGTTCCCAAATTATTGACCTTGAAATCCACCCTTTAGCATTATCTCTCTCTCTCTCTCCCAAGCCACCCAGTATGAGTCACACCACAGACGGTCCTTTCAAACATTTTTTCTCACTAACCAGTAAACAACTCCCTCTTTATCCTTCTCCTACTTTCCACTGACAAGCCCTTCCCCAAAGAGATAATGCAAAAGAGAAGGTTGGCTGCTACCCATTTTAAAACTTGTGAGTCACGACTACCTAACTTCATGCTTACAAAGTTAAAAATATTGATCTAAGGCTAGTCATCCACTGGCTGCGTTTTTGTCAGAATTAATTCATCAGTAATCAGAAGAAACAAATTCGTTAGATTTCCCATCTGTGGTCCATCCACTGGAAAGGAATGTATCAGATGTGAATCAGTCACTAACGATTTTATTTCTGGAACCAATCGTGAATCGAATGAATCAAGGTACTTTTGAACATATTTTAAACACCATTAGCCCGTCATTAATATAATTTTCAAATATTCGTGAAATCATTCCACCATAAAAACGTTTCAGTGTGACTCTGAAGTAAGTTATACAATAGTTGCAATAGTAAACTTTATATGATTTTATTCATAAAAACACAATAACTACATTGTAACATGATTATTTATTTTTAACTCATTTCCCGTTCCCATCTCGCAGTTGAAATGCCATTCCTGTCGAACCCTATTAATAATATTTATTTTTATATTAAGACTGATAAGTAGTATGTATATTTAAAAATGTAAAATAGATTAATTTTGTAGGTACTTGGCAACAGGTCCCTCGTTCAAGACATTGGGATATTCATTTAGAATTTCAGACACTATGGTTGGAAGACTTGTTCATGAGACATCTAAGGCTATTTGGGATGTGTTGTATGCTGTACGTATCACATTTCCAAGATACAATGAGATTATGTCTATAACTGAAGGATTTTTGAATAAGTGGAACTCCCTAAATTTTGTTGAATGTATAGATGTAAAACACATACGCATAAAAAATCCAAAGCACTCAGGCAACATGTATAACAATTAGAAACCATATTTTTTAATCATTTTACAAGAGGTTGCAGGGTCGAATTACAAGTTTATTGCTATTGTTGTAGGAGCATTTGGCAAAGAAAGTAATGGTGGTATTTTTTCTCATTCCAATCTTTCCAAAAAGCTTGAAACATGTGCATTTGGTGTTGGACGACAAGACACAGAACCAGAAACAAATGCCTAGTGTTATTTTGGGAGAGGAAGCATATCCACTGAAATCTTACTTAATGAGACCTTTACCAATATCAATACTTGGACCAACAGAAACCAATTTCAATGAGCGCCTGTCTCGAGCACAACAAGTTGGTGAATGTTCGTTTGGCATTATTAATAGCAAATTGAGACTACTGTAAGAAAAAAGCAATTAAAGCAATTGAAGCAAAGCCTGACTGTGCCAATAACATTGTTAAATGTATGTGCTTGTTGCATAACATTATAATAATTGATAAAGAAGGTTAAGAGCAAGTAGCCTCATCTACTTTCCAACAAATACATTCGGAAAAAAATAGATTTGGTACACTATGTGAAAATAAAGGCACCAGTTCTGCGTATGTTATCATAGATAAATTCAAAACATATTTTTCCCCACGAGAATTGTACAAATGAAAATACTTTTTTTACACACAATATATTACCTCTGGAATACTATTCAGAGTGAAAATTCCCTAATGTCAAAATTATACGTTTCTCAACATCCATGTGGAATATGTCCTGAACTCTGCACTATGCAATACAATTCATCAGAAACACAGCAAAGAATCCCATTGAGATGGGATAGTTTGCACTTCAAATATTTTCGTCCGAAGACACTGATAACTTCAGGTACAGTGGACGACCTTCAATATCTTTCAATGATATTGGATCGTTCGCAGCTATTCGTCCAAATTCTGACGAAAATAATTCGGATGAAAATGCAGCCAGTGGACGACTAGCTTAAATAATGGCCAGCAAATATAGATCATTGGCTTAAGTGATTGTGCCACAAACAGCTGATGATAATATTGGCAATCAGCAGTGTCCAGCCCTATATAGATATCAACATGAAGGTTGACTACTTGAAATTCCACAATAATCTCTAAGCCAAGGATATTTTTATTTGGTTTAAGTCAATCAATAAATTAAGTAAATATTTAAAATAAATCAAATAAATATGCATAATATTGTCTCTAGTCACTTCTTCAAACATCTCTTGCACTCTCCTTTACATCAATTTAGACAGTAGTTTGGTCCCTGGCAGTCAGTAGTTTAAAGAAAGAATCGGAAATTTCGTCGATGTTTTTTTTACTTGTGGAGGTGGGGAATTGAGGGGAAAAAAAAAGATAATTGGGTTGATGACTTGCGTTATATTTTAAAAATTGAAATAGTTGCAGTGTCCAAAATCACATTTTAAGAAACATTTACTTTAGTTATTGTAACGTTGCTTGACATCAACATTACAAGCATGAAGAAAATACGAGTAAAATAACACTATTTCTACAACACCGAAGAATAAACAATACTGGACTCACCAAAAGTGCCCCGTTTCTCGGTCTGTGTGTGTCAAGTCACGTCAACAAACATCCCTGCCCGCGCACATTGTTTCCGCCCCGAGTGTAAACACATAACTAGAAGAATTAGTGGTGTGGCATTTTGAGCGTGTTGATCTCGCGTTGCTTCATGGGAGCGGTCATGTGATGGACACGTGATATTCTAGACGCCTCTCCAATGACCTATTTGTTCCTTTACCGCCCCTATCCCTCTGTTCCATGTGATTGTTCTTCTATGTTCTTTGGTTTCCCCTATGTTCCCCTCCCCTCAGAGAATAACTGTTTATAAACTGATGTTGTGTGTCTCATAAGGCACTTCTTGAATCATCCGTGTCTTTGACACGTACTCTAGGATGGGATTTTTCCCAAGGTATAAATTCAATTTCGGCCGTACTAGTTAAAATTACTCTTTTGGAAATTTGTTATAGGTTTAATGGTAAATTTTAAGTTAGGTCTAAATTCCTTTTTGGCCAGTACCTACAAAATTTAATTTTTTGACTTTCATCTGTTGTTTTGGGTAGTTTCTTTAATATTGTAGGAATGACAAATTACGTAGCCCAAAAATGGCGTAATGTTGTTTATTACTTGCTAACAGTATTACTGAGGTTTTTTGCCCTTCCGGCTTGGTAACATGATTAGAAAGAATGAGGGACCTTTTTTTTTTGTAAGTTCTATAACTTACATTTTTGAAGGCGAATGCCTGGGTAGTATGGGAAATGTTGATGGCCCATACGGCTAAATATTGTTTGTTAGATTTATTGTGATGACTAAAATGAATCATTGACTTTCTCTTTTTTTGGTTGCCATGAATATTTATGCTTATAAATTGTAATTATAAAGCATACGATACAGTCCGTTTGTAAAATGCGGATGTTTAGCCTGTGACGTATAGGTATGGTTGTTAGTACATTGCGGGTTGCCGCAGAGACCTATTGAGGGGTCGTATGTTACCGTATGTAATCGTGAATGTAATTGTTAGGACAAAGGTTGCTATGGCAACAGTACCACTGTATAGTAATGGGCATAACCCCATTCTTCATTTTTCTATATTTATATATTTTCTTTTTAACTATCTATTGTTACCTATATGCATATATTCATATATATATATATATATATATTTATTGTTAATCTTTTCTAAAATAAATATTGATTTATTTTACTTGCCATCTTTAATTTACTATGACAGGTTAAGAGTCATTCTTTTAACTCAAAAGATCCTCGCCCCTTTCCCTTTGAGTGATAATACAGAATAACGGGTGATGGTTGGGAAGGCTTCATGACAACAAATTGTTGTATAGGTCAAACTGAAGGCCTATCAATGTTTATGTGGTCCTAACGCTCTTCTGCAATTTAATCATTTGTTGTTTATTTCTTGCCCTCTTTAGTTTATTGTACATGTGCCCCTGCCCTTGCCCAATAGAGGAGAAGGGGGGCGGTACATTATAATTTAATTATTAGAATTAGTTACATCAGAAACTACTTGTGGGATGATGCACTAATCCTAAAGAGTGTGACCTTGGCTTTATATAGTGTATACTAAGTCCATGAGATATAAAAAATTTCCTTTTGGCATGCTCGGTAAACCAGATAGCCACTTCGCGAATCACTGTCTCGAACAACATGATAAACACAAAATAAAACTACAGTGATGATAAGGTAAATTGTTATTAAAGCCACCACAGTGGACCCTTTTTCTCCCGTAAATTCTTAATCATACCCAAAACACTTTTATACCAAACTTAGAAGTGTAGCACGTCCCAAAAGTTTGTTTGATCAACTCGCATGATACTAGAGATGTGTGTGTGGTAAACTGGCGTGCCCAAGCATTGCGCCTCCAGTTTACAATCAAAGAAGGCCAATGCTAAGCATTGATTGACTGGCTGTCTCATACAAACCTCCCCTTTACTCTGTGAGGTCATACATACAAATTAAAATAGAATCCAGCTTCCGGGTAGAAACAAAATAATATAGATGTGATAGTAAGAACCACAAATGGAAGTATAATGGTTTCAATAGAATGAAAATTACTAGATTAAAATGGTAATAGCCAAAAAATAAAGTTAGTGAATTTAAATATAAAAGATATATATATATTTTCTTAGGATTACTTGTTTGAATAAGCATTATATCCTAAAACAACATAAAAGAGAAAATATTTGTCACCAAATAAATAGCTGTATTTAGAGTTCCCATAAATGCTTAAGTATGTAAACTTTGTTTACATTTAAAGGTAGTAAGCTTACCTTGGTTTTTTCCACTATAGAGCAGCTTATATGGTTATGGTAAAACCTGCCAAAGATTGACTGTAAGATTTCACAATAAATAGTGATAGTACAATCAGTTCAAAGCAAGACTACTTATCAGGGTAAACAAAGTTTACATATAAAATACGCATTTAAAAATACAAATAGAACAAACATTAATTTTTTAAATTATTTAATAGATAATCCAAATAGTATTGAAATTATATTACCTGAGATTTAAGGAGTTGCTGAGTAGCATCTACATCATTTGGAAATTCTGTATCTTCTAAACTGTGAGTGAAGTCATCTAAAGATACTGAGACAGTTTTAGTGTTGCTGGAAAATTTCTCTAAGGCCTGGAACATCAGAAAGAACACAATAAAACAATCAGTTTTAATTGTTTCAAATACTTTATAAAGTAAAGTACATAATATGTCTTAGTCCATGATAATCTAATATTATGACTGTGATAGTAAAACTGCCCATATAAGAGACATAGATGTGTCGATGGGAGGCCAGGGGGCAGGTAGGAGATTGGCGTGCCTGGGGGAGGGGAGGTATGTAAGACATACGTGTGCCTACAGGGTGGGGAGTGGCAGGTAGGCCATGGGCCCCTCACCGGCTAGTATTACTTCAAATATTTTCAATGAGGCTGGTACACACATAAATGTAAGAAATAATTATATGGTGGGAAAAGGATGTATTAAACTCTAATTACAATTAAAAAACAACTCTAAAAAACTTATAGAGGTATCTGATTTAAAAAAAATCCAGGTGAGAATCACTCCAAATAAATAATAGAAGCATCAGATTTTTTCCAAAAACTCTTGAGGTTAATCCATGTGATTACCGATCCAAAGAGCTTTGAGATAAATATTATTTTTTTAAATCAAGCTATGACAACTCCAAATAGCTCAAAAGCTTGGTGTCATCAGAATAATGTTTGTGTACGTGAACCCTATTTATGATAGTGATTATATATATATAAATTTTAAATCAATTACTTCTTCCACCCTGTGATCTGGGTCATTTTTTTGTTAAAGCCATATATTTTCCACTACCGCCTTACTAGGACTGCCGTAGCTTCATATGCCTAATAATCTAACTTAAGATTAGGAGAGGCACAAAATCCAGTCCCTGCCCATTAATTCATCACTGTGAAAGGGTAAACCCACATTTCACCAATGATAAACTTTTCGACCACACCAGTAATCGAACTCAGGACCCTTAAGTCATTAGACAGACACGCTACCGACTGAGCTAAGGTGTTGGATATTTAATATAGACACTTTCATGAATAATTTTCACAAACACAAGCAAAGTTATGATGACATTAGCTTTTGAGCTATTTAGAGTGGTAATTGCTGGATTTTTAATTAGATAATTTTAAAAGCTATTTGGAGTTGTCATTACTTGAGTTTTTTTGTGTGTGTATGAATTTTATAATTTATCCAGATTTCAAATATGTAATCTATCTATACGTTAATAAAATAAAGGGTTTGACTGTCACTGCACGCATAAATCTGAAATTTAAAAAGTTAGTAGCCCTTGTGCAGGAACATTCCCCCTAAAGTCGGAACTTAAAAATTTTTGATAATATTTTTAAAATTAATCAAATACTGGGTTGGAAGCAAAACAATAATATAATGTATAAAAATGAGTTGTTGTCAATCTGTTATTCATTCATACAATAAACACTCACTAGAGTATGTTGAAATCTCACATGCACATTACATAGCTCAGAGGTCCGGTTAACATATAGTCTAAATCTATTTTTGCCATTTTGTTTCAATATGGCAGTAAAAGTATACTACTCTTTGGACTTTTTCTCAAAGTCTTCTTATCGTATTTTCATTGGACTATGTTTGGAAGGTTTCTGGATATAAATACATTTAAATATAAAACATCTTAAGTGATAAATATACAGTATGAAAAAACGATGCAATGTTTATGTTGTAGTTATAGATCTAGAAAAGGTCTATGATAGATTGCCAAAGGCAAGCTGATTGGTATTTTAAAGAGTAAAGGAGTGAACTGGGAGGAGAGAAAGCTGATAAAGAGTCTGTAATTGGATCAGATGGTAACAGTAAAGAGTGGGCACGAGTGAATGGGAGAAAGCAGAATTGATAGGGAAGTTAGGCAAGGATGCTGTCTCTCTCCCCCACCCTTATTAATATCTATGTGGAGGAGACAATCGAAAAGTGACTATATGGAAAAGAATTATGGTATATGTATTGGTGGGAGCAGAATATAATGTATTAGATTTGCTGATGACATGGTGTGAACGGAAAATAAAAAAATATGTTATATGATCTAAATAAATCCTGTGATAAATACAAGATTATAATTAATATAAACTACACAAAATGTATGGTCATATGCATGAAAAGGAGGACGGCAATTATCGAGATGAAAAAGGATGAAGTGTGAAATAAGTAGTCTTCAAATACTTAGGAAGCTTGATAATGGAATATATTAAATGCAGCCAAGGTGTGAAATCTCAAAATGCTATAGCAAGGGCATAGAGTTGTATCTAGCTTTAAGAAATTATATTTAGTAATAAATACCATAGGTGCCAAATTAACAAATTGTATTATCTGTTTGCGGCCACACTCCTTCATCCCACCAGTACGACATGACCAATTGAGCAGTTAAGGCAAGTAGGTGGGCTCTATTCGAGAACCTACCACAAGCTTCGAGACTGAGCTAGTATAGACGAGAATATTCTTTACTCCCTTCCTGGACAAGGTTAAATGACATTTCTTGACTTATGGAACAGTCAGACGATCAAACAGCCACACGTTTCATCACCAAATAGGACTCCCACAAACGCCTCTCCCTGTATCTCTTTACATTCCTACTCTGAGGGCTAAACTGTACATATATAGTGCCAGGAATAGCTAAGAAAAAACACTCTTTGCCAGGATCACAAACAGGTTAGCTGGTTTGCTATGTATATATATGGTGCAAGCTCTAAATTATAAATTTTTGGATTTAATATATACTCATTTTCTAATTCCCTTCCAGCTAAACTAATGTAAATATATATGTGGTAACCCTTATTAACTAATTATTTAAACTGATATTGCTTTTTTTTTACAGAAATAATTGTAACCATTCACAATGAAAGTTAACTTTAAATATTATTGTGGCTTATAAAAGTAAATGGATATTTTTAGTCAACTTTGGGACAGAGTCTTTTCTGGTCAGCACAGATCAATGTATCTTGGAATATTGTAAAATAAATGAATATTTGGTAATCTTAGTCTTAGAGTTTGAATTAATGCCAAGCATTCAAATGGGGAACTCTGAACTTTTCTGTAGCAAGGATCACATTTTCAAATGAAAGTAAAGGATGATTGTTTATTATTCAGAGTTGGCTTTATTTTGATGCTGAGAAATATGTATCTAATATTATTTCAAACTTCTTGTGAGGTAATTTTGGCCGAATGGTGTTTTCTGTAAGATTAACTTGTTTCTCGGGAAGAATAACTGTTTGCTATTTTTAAATAGATATTGTATACCTCTATAAGGAAAACCTCTTTTCGCTTTATGAGGTAATGTATTATATTTGGAAGAAGGTATAGGAAAGGTGTATGGAAACATATAAAAAGGGACAAACACAATATTGCTTTTACAATGAAAAGAAGAACACAGTTTACACTTTACATTTCTGCCATTGGACAAAGAGGTAACGGTTGTGTCTTAAAGAAAATCGATTGTCACCGCCCAATCCCCCGACCTAGGTTTTACTCTATCGTAACTCATCAGGGAGGAGTATGAAAAGGTGAAATGTGCAACACAACTTACTAAAAGAGGAAACAAATAAAAAACAAACAAAAAAGAGAAAATGGAAAATTGTAAAGAATTATAGGATAAATCGATAGGAACATGTAACAGGTATAACATAAAGGAAAAACACAGGAAAAGGACATTGGATGCAATTAATACATCTCCATAAGAAAAACCTTTTTTCACTTTATGAGGTAATGTATTTGGAAGAAGATAGAGGAAAGGTGGATAGAAACGTATAAAAGGAATGAACACAATATGGCTTTTATAATGAAAAGAAGAACACAGTTCACACTTTACATTGCTGCCAATGGACAGAGGTAACGGTTGCCTCTTAAAGAAAATCGATCATCACCGCCCATTACTCCGACCTAGGTTTTACTCTATCGGAACTCATCAGGGAGGAGTGTGAAAAGGTGAAATGCGCAACACAACTTACTAAAAGAGGAAAAAAAAAAACACAAAAGGGAGAAAATGGAAAATTGTAAAGAATGATTATTTCACAAAATTTGTAAAGTTAGGTTAGCGAGAATAATTGTGTAATTAATTAAACGTATTAAATTTCATATTGGTTCTACACGACTTGTTCATAAATACCTTGTTTCTTGTATTGAAACTTATGCTAATGCTCCCAATCAAATTTAATATATAAATATTCTTGGTCATTAAATAATAATTCTCAATATAATCCTTTTTTTGACTTCTTACTTTATAATGTTGGTATGCACCCTAATTACGGTAGGAATCACATCCGAATCCTGGATGACCCCTAAACCGTTTTTAATAATGAGTTTAACAGTTTAACCTATAAATGAGTTTAACAATTTAACCTATAAATGAGTTTAACAGTTTAAACTTTTAATCCTTGGGGATGATTGCCTTCATTTGGCAGAGCACCACATATAAATGTACTGCAAACAAACAGTTCAGTAGTGAAAGAGAGAGAGTACAAGTGACTGTGTTGTCCTCCTGAAGGAGTTCAAACAGTTTATACAAGATAAGGAGTTTAGTATACAATGTTTTGATGTCTCAAGACTTGTCATGTGTATGTGTTAATTGAAAGTAGTGAGCCTTTCCACAATCCTAAATGGCTATTAAATTATTGAGAAGAGAGAGCATAGTATTGGAAACATGTTGAAATAGTGTCACCTAAATACAAGTATTTGATATATTTGAAAGAAGGTCCTGGTGAAATGACTGATGGCTTTTACAATGAAAATAAAAATACACTTCACAATGTACAATGCTGCCATTGTTCTTCTTTTCATTGTAAAAGACATATTGTATTTGTTCCCTTTTATATGTTTATATCAATCTTTCCAATACATTCCTCCCAGTATATAAAAATAAGGTACTTCATAAAGCCAAAAGAAGTTCTCCTTAGAGAGATATAGTAAATATGAACACTATATTAATTACATGGTTACCATGGCTCACTTACAACTCTATGTTTGAGCCAATCTTCATGACAATATGGCAGATCCCCTCCAAGATCCGCTGTCAGCTGACTTGTATCAATATGTTCATGAAGTTCTTCTAAATAATTACAAACCACCACCTTAAAAACAAATAAAAAAATAACTGAATTAGATTACTAACAAACAAAAAGTATTCACGTGTGCATAAATTATACGTGAAGATGTTTTTGCATTACTGAATTAGAAAATTAAATAGGGACTATTTTAACCGCTTGGATTTTTAAAATTTAGTGTAACTAAGCATATTAATGTTATATTACATAAACAAAACATGACACACAAAAATAATCAAGCATGTAATAGTTTAAACATATTGGGGTTCTGTGAGACACAGTAAACGTTTTTAACATATTTAAGTCCTGTGATACACAGCACAGGCGCGATAATCCGAAACTGCAAAAATCTGCATAATGTTGAATAACTGGAAGTGTCTGGTTACTGGAAGAACATAAAAAATGGAAGGTTTTTGTTCAAATCAGACTTTTATTAAAAAACATAACCAAAAAAATACTATATAGTCTTTCTTATGTTCTTAAAATTGAAAAATGACACCTGGACACAGGAATCGAACCCGGGACTTTTGGCTTAGTACTCCAATGCTCTAACCATTGAGCTATCCAGGAATCGTCCCGTGCCCGGGGTCATTCTTCACTCACATTTTGAGGCAGAGTCTATGATGGAAATGAGGAAATTGTTGGCGACAAATGTGTGATTTATTAAGATCACAAGCTATCAGATAACACAGCCATCTTCAACTGGGTAGTTGGCTTATTGCTGCCACTTATACAATTATTATAATTGTAAGGGATCGCATATTTAAGAATCAATTAGATAAGGCTATTATGTTGGTTTTAGTGAGGATTTACTCGCATCTAGCTATCATATTCTCGTGTGTCCAGGTGTCATTTTTCAATTTTCAGAATATCATCTTAAGATACGAGTAAATCTTCACTAAAACCAATATAAAAGCTTTGGCTATTTGATTCCTATATCGTCTTAGTCAGAAATGTTTTAATTGTATATTGTATTTTGCATGTATCATTATCAGTTTATTCAATGTAAGAAATGTATTACCCGTTGCATTATTTGTTTTTTTGCTCGTTGGGTGTTGGTGTTGATAGCAGCTAGCTCCTCTTTTGATTTAACAATGTGTGCCCCAGAATCAGGGAAACCATTCTTCTCCATACAATTGTCTGTTGACTCAGTTTTTTTTCTATAATTTCATTAAGTGTCACCATTCGTTCATCAAGTCCTGTCTGAACTTTCCACAAACCGTTCTTCAGTTTCATCACATGTCAATTCTATGTTCTTAGTTTGTATCAATTATGCTACTCGGTAGTTATCTTCATGTTCACAATCTTCTTAATTTCTGTATCATTCATCAATAGCCACAATTACTTCCACAATTAGTTCCCTGGGGTATATTGTTCCAATCTTCAACTACTATGAATAACACATAATTCAGGTTAATTCTTTGAAAGTTTTTTAAATACCAGATCACTAGGTGTGAGAATTAAGGAAACATCGAATTTGAGAGAAATGCTTAGAGGCCTGTCGAAGGCATAATAATTTTGGATTACTGGGCATGCTGAACTTTCGAAAGTTAGATTATCAAGCTTGTATTGTATATTAAAATGAATTTTAGGATAATGTGCAAGGTGTAGATGTGATGCAAAACTATGCATAGAGCAGCATTGTACTGTACTATCATAAAATGATCACACAAAATTAGCACACTTATTCAGAGGCCTAAGGTTTTGTATTTTTGTAATCTATTCCATGAAGTGCAGCAAACCATTTTAGCTGTTTATGTTTTTAAAAGTGTACTAAAAAAAACTAGAGATTTAAGGATTTCTGTTTTTCTTGATTGTAAATCTTAAATATTAACCTCACGTTATTTTATTCTTGATTCCTAAACATTTATTATTTTAATTTTTGTCATGCATTCAACCTTAAAATAAAAATATCATTTATTCATATACCATATACTAAAATACACTTAAAAAATGTAATTATTAAAAAAATATTTAAGTAATTTAGTTGGAATAAAATTAATTTTCATTTATTAATTCATAAAAAAGTGAATTTTTGGCCCTGTAGTAAATAAGGTTCACTTGAACACAACTGTCATGTTAAGTAAATTTAAAATTTGACAGCATTGAAGGGAAATAGCAATAAACCAATATTTTATACAGTGTATCCAATGAAAAATTGTCCCCTTTTCGAAATTTTACCATTTTGTTTCTATACTAGAACTTTCATTTAACAAAATTTGAAAGCAATAATCGAAATCTAGATACGTGAGATATTGAGATAGATTCTTTAAATACCAGTAAAACTCTAAGATATCAAAGAATTGAGTTAAAGACCCTAAAGAATTATTTTGTTAATAACATTATAATCCACCCTTTCTCCTCCCCCCATCGCAGTTTACTACCCAGCCAGGCTAAACCCATTTATAGATATTAACGATGGATTAATCTAGTATTTAGGTAAATAACCATAATATGTTAATATTAATTGATGTATTCATCTTGTCACCCCTTCAATCTGCCCCCTCAAGTTTCCACTTTCAAATGTCAAAATTGCTGACAAAGTAGTTGGCTTCGAAAAGTACTGTCTACCCCCAAAACGTATCCCCCCTCTCTCACTCAAACTGTCTCATTTGCTGGTTCTTTTACCAATATCCTCTTTGTCAAAGGATAAAATAAATAAATGTTTAATGTTTACTTTAACATGCAAACATGGAGTTGTGATTGGCAAGCATGATTTCACACCTGTCTGTACCCACAATAATATAATTGTGTGTTTTTAAATTCACAAAAGATAATAAGGAATAAAATATTATATTTAATTCATAAAACTTAACTTAGCATTTAAGTGAACAATATGGCAGGATATATAAAACTTATAGTACATTAACATTTTACAGTCTAAAATAAACCTTTTTATAAAAATAGCAAAAATAAATGATCAGCAATGCTAGAATTACAATTTCTTTTACTTATTTTTACAAACTGAGCCATAGTCCCGGGTCCTCTACCCCCAACTATCATCTCCAATAATAATAATAAAAAGGACAAGAACTGACTGCCAAGAATAGTTTAAATAAAATAGTTTCTCCTATAGCTGACTACATTACTTTTAACTAGAGCTGGGCCTATGTGGATAACCAATCCGATTTATCGGCCGATATTGGCATAATAGGCTAAGAATAGTTGGTTTTTAATAATGCAGATATTTTACGCCGATAATTCAAAATCTATAGATATATTTTAAATTTTCAAGTCAAGAAAATAAAATTCATAGTTCAAACAAAAATATTTAAATACAGTCTCTTGCATGTAAACACAAATTATTTAATTCTGCTTTAGATAGATGTTTTATTTTAAAATAAACAGCAAAACCGACATTCTAAACAAAATGAACCATTCAATTTTATTTACATTAAGGTTTATTTCAAAATATAAAATACTTGATAAATATATTAGAGATAAAGATTTCCACGAGTAACAAAATCAAACACTATCAAAAACAATATTAGGTGGGCCAGTAGGATTTTATTTGTTGTGGATTTATAAAAAATTAAAAATACATCATATTAAGGCTTTAAGTAACATAGTTCTAAGTGAATACAATTTGTATACCAACCTAATATGAAATATTACCTACATCTATCAGTATAACCTGAGGCCTATGCATGCGCAAAGCATTTTGCTTTCTATTTAAATAATTTTCATTTTGGATTCTAGTTATTTATATTTTATATACCAACTATTTTTTTCCATTGATTGAATTAACTAATCAATATTTTATTTACGAAACTGTAACTTATTCACACAGCAAACACAATTAACACATTAAAGATAACGTATCATTATTGTTCTATTTCGTACTCTAGGGGCTAAGTGCATAGAACTGGGGTCAGTAATCATGTGTTTTTCTTTTATTAATGGTGTGACGTCAACTGCATGTCGATTACTGAGTGATCCAAGATCCACTCGATCGAGTGCTCAATGAGCACTCCTCAAGATCAATTCTTAGAGAGCGTTCAAGCGTGATGTCGAGGTACCAATTTACAACTGTTGTAAATAGTTGTTTGGTTATTTTGTCATTTAACTGAGAATTTATATATTGATCATTTAATTGAGGATTAATAATATAACAAACAGCAAAGATAAAACTTTCCACTGCCTGGGAATATTTTTATTTGCACTTAAATAAAAAATAACTAGAAATGCCTTTCGTGTTGTTTTTTCTGTTTTGGTGGTTATCATGAAAAGTATAAAAGTGGCAAAATCAGATAATTCTTTTTTTTTGAGCATTGTTTATTATTTATTATTTAGCAATTTAGAGGAAGTGAACCTGAATTTGCGTGAAGGTAGAGTTGAAAATCATTTAGGAAAAACCACCCTCAGTTCACCTGACCAAGATTTGAACCTCGATCTCCCCGCCCTCGGCAGTTTAGCTCAACACAAAACTAAAGCATTAGCCAACCACACCACCAAGGTGGGTCTTGAGTATTGTTACTGTACACTTTTGTAATATTGAAAAAAAAAAAACTAAATCGGCATCAGTTATCAGCAATATTGGCAACAAAATATTGGTATTGGCAATATCTGCAAAGAGGCTTATTGGCCCAACCCTACTTTTAACACTAAAGCACAGTAAAATGATTGGTGTAAACTTTATTTGCAAATAATTTCTTATGAGATGTATTAGACCTCACATAGAAAGGAGAAAAGTAATCTCTTAAAGTACAGTTTAGAGCCAAAAGGAAACCAATTAAACTGACATTATTAGTCAGGAGTTATTTGTAGAAAGAAACTTAAGAATCTCCAAAATTTGACAAAAAAAAAAGAGCTCTCTACTGTCCTGAAGCTCTTTTTTCTGGAAATTTTCAGACAGTAGATGAACTCCCAACATGAAGGAACTCAGCCATTCCCCCAACCCCCATAAAATGGATGACATATTTCAATATTTGTATTTTTGCCCCCTCAATTACTTCATAACAGGACCACTGCACTCTGTTTCATGTAATTTAAAGAAATATTTTAAGATATATATAATTTTTTCTACAAGCACTTTTATAAATATTTAAATGCTTGAATTTAAAGTGTGTCTAGATACATTCCTCAAGAGCCATTTAAAACTGTTTTAAAGGGTTAGGCTTACTATATGGATCCATGAAACCAGGGCTGTGAAGTCAGAGTTGTAGAATTATAATCGGAAGCAGTTTTGGGTGGAGTCGAACTTGGTAAAAGTGTACCGACTCCAACTTTGAAATGAAAACTAATAAAATTATAACAATATTTTATATAAAAAAAATTATTTAGGACCAATATTTAAAATTTGGTTTAGTAAATTTATAATTTAAATATAAATTAACAAATCCAAAGAAGCTTCCCATGAAATCATCTGTATTGGAGCATGTTATTGCAGTCGATTTTTATTTATAATGAATATACATTAGCCATTTATGAAGGTGTCGGAATCAGAGTCTGACAGAAAAATGGATAAATCGAAGTTTAAGGCTTGGTGTACCAACTCCACAGCCCTGTATGAAACTAAAGTCACTAAGTTCTGACAGGTGGCCCTTCTAATTAAGATGGTGAATTATTATCATAAGCTCATACAAACTGTATCTTACCTTCTTTGTTATAAAAAAAAAATCTAAGTATTTTCCATTATATAGGCTATGTTTGTTTTTTTATCATTCCAAATTCAAAGCACAATTATCTTTACCTCTAAATGCTAAGTAGAAATCTTATTATAAGTGTATTGAGATCGTCCATCTCTAATGTAAATTTGAAATGAATCAAAGTACTAATTATTTACAATTCATGGAGGTGAATATGATCCTGAAGTCTCAAGAAATTGTGTGGCAATCACTAGAGGAATACAAATATTTCTTAGGTATATTGGATGGGAAACAAACCTTTAAAATATTTTGGTGCAGCTGTCCTATTTTAATTATTGGCCAAGGTCACAGATAAGGTATACAACATACACTAAGCCTTACGGGGGCTTCGCTACACTTCATGAGCCAAGTTGGGTCATTGGGCACGGGTGAGTGCTAGTTGCAGTTTTCGATGATAGCAGTTATTCCAAGTAAAACAACTCACTTTCAAATTGTTTGTTGTAATTAAGTGGTGGTCCAAACACAATCCTTTTTTTTAAGCACTGTGTCTTACTACCCATTCAGGCTATACGCTTATGTACTTATTATGCTAATGGGTTAGGGATGAAAAACCTTCAGCAGTCTAGTCTATTGTGGGTGTAGCACCTTAGACCATGCCGCCACCGAAGCAGTCCCTGTACCAGTAATCCCTCCTCTCCCCAACTCACCCCCTTATTTCCTTTTAATGAACAAACCTTTTCAGACAAGTAACGAGTCAACAACGGTATTTGAAGATTGTTTACAACTAGATAATTTACTTGAACATAAAAAAACGACCAAAGTATTCTAAGTTTTCTTTTTAATTTAAAGTCTGAATAGGCACGTTTGGGGAGTTGGAGTGGGGCCACTATTTGAACCTAGCTATGTGAAAGCTGTTTTATTAAAACTAAAAGGTCATTTGCCATTTTCATTTGGTCTCTAGTAAAACCATCTTTAAAGTAAAATATTTCAAAAATGCCTGCTTAATAGTGATGTCACTTGACACTGGATGTAGCAATCCCAATGTTAAAAGACTCATGGTCTCCCAATGAGCGCAATCATTTTATCTTGAAGACTGTGGCCAAGGTCGAATCAAAAGAATGATGAGCTATATTTTTTATGTTTGCAAGTAAATGTATGTTAATTATGTGGCTGGATGGGGTGAAAAAATTACAATATTAGCTAATAGGAGCTGGGTTGCCACTTTCAGGAGGAAAATCAAGTGCTAGAGGAAGACATTTTCAAATCTCGTTGGGCCGGATCTATGCTAAGGTCAGCAAGTAGGAGAATATTCTCTTAAATGTGGTGAGGTGGTAGAACTGGTTGCATTCAGCTAAAGCGGATTCTGTTTTTATTATTGTTGTGTAGTATTTCCTTAGTCAATCTTAGTGATTCAAAATACATAGTCAATCATATACTACTAATAAATTAAGAATATGAAAATAAACTACAAAATGATTTGTAAAATAAAATTATTATAATTATATTACAAATCATTTGGCATTTTATTTTTATATTCTTAAACCCTAAACGCTCAGCGTGTCGATCTATCGGCGTGCCAAGTAGTGGCTAAAACACACGGCCGATCCATCGGCGCCAGCCAAATCTAGTCTTTTCGTTAGATATATTATTACTAGATGTTACCACAAGGACTGTATCATAAATTTGAATAAATATTTAGTATTTTATTCAACAGAAAGCACTGTAATGTTTATGAAAATATTTTTTTTTAACAAATGAAGTTTGTTATTCTCACACGTTTACATCATGGCACAATTACATTTCTGGCTTCCGTGTTTCTCTTAAGTTAGTGTGTATTATGTGTTTTGCAGTTGATATTTTATTTTCATTATAAAGTTTATTTATTATTTTGTGCTTATATTCTTCATAATTATTTTTATTGAAAGTTATCCAGGCCTAAGTGTTGGGGCAATAGTTTGATTTGATTTTTATCTTTGCAATGGCTGGTCCAAGTTCTAGGCTAAATGACTCGGATATATTAGATTATTTAGACACTATTGGCAATGAGAGTGACTTTGTGCCTCAAAATGACTCTGATACCAATAGTAATGACACAATAGCCCAGATCTTATGACTTCATGGAGAGTGTTTTCCCAAACACAGGCACCGACTTCAAAATTGTAAGTACCGTCCCGTATAATGTGATTTTACAAAAAGTCATATAGTTTAAAATCAGACAATCTTACAAACACCAAACTTATATGAAATTTTATAGAAATAAATGCTCTTTCTTGCAGGATGACTGATGAAGAAGGAAGCCGAACAAAAAAAAAAAGAGATTTTTTTTAACTTTGAATAATAAATTATATTACAAGTTTTCAAATTTACAAATTTCTATTTTTTTTATTTATTTTTTCAAAATATCTGGAGCGGAATGATTTATGATTTTTTTTTTTTTTTATCTTTAATGTTTATTGTATAAGTGGGATGTTTTCCATTTGTATACATTAAAAACTTTTTTAATGGGAAAATTTAAAGTGTTTAGAGGTAAATATGTGAAAATTAGCCCAAGTTTTTTGGATAGGCCAAGTGAAAATGTGTTGAGTGCAAAAGGTTAAATTGGTGGTTCATTTAAGATAGAAAAAGTCTAAATTGTTAGCTTTAAGCCAATTTTGAATTCATAAAAATGTAGAAAACTGAGCCTGAGGCATATGAATGATTCCAATGTATTTCAGTTATGTTTACAAGTTGGCTCAGTGGCAATTTCTTTTTTCCTGCTACTGTTTGAATCCTTTGTAAATAAACCATTTTCAAATTCCTAGTACCAAAATGTATATTAAAAAATTACGATTCTTTAAAATGTTTGTTCAAATTATCAATTATCACTGTTTTTATCATTTTCCACCTTGTTCTTAAACTAAAGAATGTCATCCCCATTAATCCATGAATTAGACAATATGTTTAGTAGGGGCTTATAGGTCAAGGAGGTGACATTTTGAAATAAAGACTCACCCTAAATTTGAACTCATCCTTGAAAATTTTGCTGCTAACTTCAGAAAGAGCCTTCTGCAAGAAACTGGCAGGCCGCAAAACATATGCCACATTAATAAGCCCAGGGAAGAAATCCTGAAATTGCAAAGCAAAGTTATAAAGAAGCAAGTATGAAGAAGAAAACAATACAAATTTAGCTAAAGGTATCAATTTCAGTACCCACACATACACTACTATATTAAAGCAAGACTAAATAGAGCTAGTGTCAGTGGGAGTAAGTATATTAGGATTCTAACAGCAATTTCTCAAAAGGAAACTTAAACTAAAATATTGATTAAGTGTTTCCAGAGCCATGACTATAGTCATAAAATGATTGACAAATGTGAGATAAAAACTCACAAGCAAATGTGACTTGGCATTATTTATATGGTATGTATTAGCTTAGCATGGTAAAAATTATCAGATAGCAGATTGTTAAGAGGTTGAGCTGTTAAGGTGGGATGGAATAGGTCATGAGAAAAGGCCAGTGTTTTTGAAGTTCTTATGGCAAAACTTTTTTTGGCTAAATGAAAAAACAATATTGCTCTGTACAAACATATTAATTTTCTTCACATGTTGATATCAACAGTTAGTGAATATCTGTTATGAGCATGGTGGCATTATCTAACAAACTTTTTAAATGAAGTGAAAAAGTTGTCATATTTCATAACACCCTTGACAGATGGTTAAGAAAATTTTAGGTGATTTTGATTTAAAGAAAATTGAACTCTATGTTTGTACTGGAGCAATATGTTATTTATTTTGGTCAAAAAAAAATTCCATAAAAACTGCAAAAACCATGACCTCTTTTCATGCCCCCTTCCATCCCACCTTAACTGATAGTTATAAAGAAATTTTAAAACCGAACTACAAACTTAACCAGATTTGTCGGAAGCATTTAAATTAGGGTTCTTTAAAACGTTCTGATGTACCGATTTCCTTAATTAAACTCTACCATATTTATGATATAAATCTCTAAGATTACTGTCAGAAATTAAAATATCTCAGGATTTGTTTATCAAATTAAATTTAACATAATAAATTTAATGAAAATACCAAATTTTGAGTCTACATATTTATTTAAAATTGGACTATTTAATAAAAAAACAATTATATTAAGAAAATGTCTAAAGAATATTAAAATAATACAATCGGGGCATAATCATAGTCTTTGTTCATCTATCTTCTCTTCTTCAAAATAGATATTTTTTGTTCTTAATTGTTGAGAGTCTGTTGATGGAAGAATATTTTATTTTAAACTAATTAAATATTTTTTAGCACATCTTACTAGCCATTTGGATTATAACCTATTTCTTGTTCTATCTTAGCTCATTTAAATTGGTATTTTTTAGCATCACTTCTTACTACTCGTTTGTGTTATACACTCATGTACTAATTATGCTAATGTTTTGGGGATGAGTAAGGTTATATTTAGAAGAAGTGTACCAGCATTTGCATGGAGGCCGAGTGTAAAACCATTTAGAAAAACTACTTGAGTGAGATTCGAGCTTTGATCTACTTGTCATTGGCAGTCTTGATTACCGCGAGAGTGGAAGCTTAGACCATGCAGCCTCCAAAGTGGATTAAATTGGTATACAATTGTTTCTTAATTAAGTTTTGGTTATACATAATTTTCTACTGCAGAGGGGGAATGTGCGAGTGGGGTTGGCCAATTTTGCATAAGAAGAGGGTCCGGGGTCTTCCATAAACCACATTACACTTTGTGGGGTGGGTTGGGGTGTAGCTTTAATGTCTATCTGGTGTTACATGGGGGAAGGGGGAGGTACATCAAAGTGTTACGTAACAAAGATTTTGTACTAATTCTAATGTTGAAAAATTATAATAATGTTCATGTTTTCACTTTTAATAAACAAACTTATAGATAACTTCTGAACATCTACAGCGTTGAAAATGCAATTTTATCAATATTTCAGGAGACCTGGCGGTCTAAGGATAAGGAGTCAGACTTCTGTGTTGTGTTCCGGGGTTCAATCCTCGGTTCTGGCACAAATTTATCTGATTGCCCAACCCTTCCTTCACCTATGACAAGACGTGTATTAATCACAATTTGTGACTGTGTGGAGTGCCAGGCCCCCACCATGGTTCGGATCCCGAGTTAAACTATAAGTCCTCCATTTAATCTCACAATCACCCTACCATTACACAGTAGCGTAAATGCATATAACCTGAACGGGTAGTAAGACGCGATAATAATAATAATAATAACCAATACTTCAAATGCGCTTAGGTGGAATTATCTACCTGAGACTATGAGCGCCAAGAAAATTCAATAGCACATATTTCATGTGCATGATAGTGAAATGTTTATACTCACGGCTTTTGTTTAGACTTGTCCAATCCACTGACTCACTCACATGCTTTTAGTTGGATAGTGGATGTCTGTCACAGCGGGCTTAATTTGTAAGTTTAATTGAAGGTGAGAATAATTTAGATTCCTATTGCACGTTCTTTTAAATAGACCGTTAATAATCAGAATCAAACATAAAGAATGAATTCATGGGTTATCCTGCTGCTGTCTTGTATTCTGCTCCCACCTACATCACGATAAGAAGTGGGAAACATTCTTAATATATGGCAAGCACCCATGCCAAGGATTTGGGGAAACTGATCAACTTAGACAATTTTGCAAACATCATGAAAAATACTGCCTTTGTTTTAAGCTTACCCTCGTGCTATCTGTAAATGGGGGACTAGACAAAAACCCGAGGTACACAAAAGTAAATCACCCACACTACCCAACATTTTAGAGACTTTGATTTTGACAAATTATACATTTTGAGGTTTTGGGGAAAGAAGGATGGGGAGAAACAAACATGGAGGGTAGAAGGCTGTTGGGTTATGTGGAAGAAATAAAATGAAAGTGTCAAACATCTGTTAAAAGAAGGAAAGAGAAAGCCATAAGATCACTAGAAACAGGATGGGGAGCAAAAGTCGGTGATAGACTACTTTCTCATGGATGAAGAAATAAACCGTAAACATCAAAGTAATGCCAAGTTTGTCCTTAGATGGTGACCCCAGGTTGTTGGTGGCAGACATAAAGGGTTGGGAATGTAGGAGAAAGGTAGTAAGACAATAAAGAAGAATAAGGGTGTGGAGGCTTTAAAATGAAGAAGAAAAAGAGCTGTACTTAAGAAAAGTAAGAAGCTTAATGCCCAAGGAAAAGATGCAAAGTGTTGAGGTTAAATGGGAAAGGTTAAAGAACAGTTTGGTGAGAAATGCATAGGAGTATTAAGAGGTAGTGGAAGGAGATACCCTGGTGTAATGACAAGGTGAAGGTAGCAGTGGACGAGAAGAATATAGCATTCAGAAGAAGTTTTTTTAAGAGAGGAAGAATATAGGGATAAGAAGAAAAGATCAAAGCAAGTGGTAAGGGAAACCAGGAAGTATTGGATGCAAAAGAGGACAGAACTGCTGTAACGAGACGTGGATGGAAATAAAGTGTTATATAGCTAATGAGAAAAAGAAGGAGATAAAAAAGACTAGAAGGTAGAATGATGGCTGAAGAAGGAAAAATATGCACTACAGGAGAAGGAGAAGAAGAAGAAGAAAACGAGTTATGGATAAGATATTTTGTGAAAATCTTCAACCCGGAAGAGAAAAGGGATGGGAGTGAAACAGAGAAACAGGGAGAAATAACAGAATAATAGGAAAGTGATCCCACATGAAAAGAGGTGAAGAATGCATTAAAGAGAAACACTGGGTGTGGACAAACTTACTGCGGAAGTGATAAGAGCTGCAGGTGAAGTAGGTATACAATGATTATAAAGTACTGAATGCTGAGAGGGATTTGGAAGGAGAACAAGGTTCCAGAAGACTGGATAAAGGGAGTAATGATATCTAGTTTAAAGAAAGGAGACAGAAAGAGATGTATAAATTATATGGGGATAATGCTGATGTGACACTGTACGAAAATATATGAGAAGATACTGGAAAAGAGAATAATAAATAAAATGAAAGGAAGGTGGAGAGTGGAAGAGCACAGATTTAGGGAAAAGAGGTCTGCAGTATACTTAATCTTTGTCATACGACAGCTGATGAAAAGAAGGTATAAATATAGGAAAAATTTGGTATTGGTATTTATGGATGTGGAGAAGGCATATGATAGCGTGGATGGAAATAAAGTTTGGAAAGCGATGAAAGAGGCTGAAGTCCAACAAGGAGTTGTAATGAAAGTGAAAAGCATGTATGTGGATAAGAGAAGTTGTGTTTAGACACAGAGTGGGAGGACAGAATGGTTCAAAATAAAAAATGGATTGAAACAGAGGAGTGGCCTCTCACCATTATTATTTGTAATGGTAATCAAAATGGTCATGAAAAAAGTTACAGGAAAACTTGGGGAGCATAGAATGAAAGCCATGATGTATGCTGTTGACTTGATGATATGAGGGGAAGAAGGCAGAATAAATATATGAAAAGTTACAGGAATGGAATAAGGAAGTGAAAAAACGTGAAATGAAATTTAGCATGGTAAAGTGTCAAATGATGGTAATTAAGTAATCAAGTAAAAGTACAGAACGTAAAATACCTTGGAAGCGTGATTGAGGTGAAAGGAGCATGCTAGTTGTTACCAGAAGAGATATGATTAGGAATGAAGATGTAAGGACTAGAGTTGGGGTGGTAGAAATAGTAGAGGAATCTAGGATGAGGGACAGATAGCAGCAAGTGTGCAAATGAGAGGTGGAGAGTGGAAGAGAGTGCTGAACTAAGAATGGTGGAAGGCTAGAGGGAGATGGAGGCATTTTACCAAACAGACCCGGCCAAAGGCTGGAAACAGTTGTTGATGATGATGATGATGATGATGATGATGATGATGATGATGATGATGATGATGATGATGATGATGATGATGATGATGATGATGATGATGATGATGATGATGATGATGATGATGATGANCAGTTAGCTGTCCACTTAGAAAATGGGCAAAGGGTGTATTTCACCGCAGAAACGGCTGAACAAGTGGCCCGAAATCCACGCAAAACAACTTTGCTTGCTTTCTTTGAGCTCTGTAATGAAGATGAATTCGCAAAGACACTGCTATACCACGAAGTCCCGCAATATTTCACATGGGCCAATAATAAGTTTACAAGAAGGAAGCGTGGTGAGAACGTAGTTGGCCATCCAGGAATAAAAAAAGATGCTGCTTTAGGAAGAGTCTATGGTGTTCATCCTTCTCAATCTGAGTGTTTTTATCTTAGGATGTTGCTGCATCACGTACGCGGTCCAACTTCATTCCAGCACTTGAAAACTGTGGACGGAGTTCTCAAAGAGACCTATCAAGCTGCTTGCCGTGCTAGAGGTTTGCTAGAAAACGATGACCATTGGGAAAATACTCTAAGAGAAGCATCGCTTTTGCAATGTCCAATACAACTAAGAGAGTTGTTTGTGGTCATACTTTTATTTTGTCAGCCATCGGAGCCATTCAAATTGTGGGACAGTTTCAAAGATGATTTGTGTGAAGATGTTAGACACAGAATCAGACAGGAAAATCAAGACTTCGCGTTACCATACAATGAGAATATTTATAACGAAGGTTTGATACAAATAGAAAATAGATTGTTGCAATTAAATGACAAAAGTCTAAGTGATTTTGGATTACCTTCTTCAGTTCGTACAGAAAACAATGTTGCAGATACAATGGCACATCACTACGATACAAATGATTTGACCGCTTTCGTCAATGAAAACCTACCAAAATTAGTCCCAGATCAAAAACATGCTTTTGAGACTATAGTCGACAGCGTGAATAATGACAAACGAAAAATATTTTTCTTGGATGCGCCAGGGGGAACAGGAAAGACGTTTCTTGCTAATTTGATACTTGCTAAGGTCAGAGAATCAGGGAAGATAGCAATAGCAGTTGCTTCCTCCGGAATTGCTGCAACTCTCTTGAGAGGTGGCAAAACTGCTCATTCTACTTTTAAACTTTCGCTATCTGTAAATCTTGAGCAACAATCTACATGTTCTATCCGCAAAAACGGGCCTCTAGGTAAATTACTACAAGACACCTCATTAGTTATGTGGGACGAATGCACGATGAGCCATAGAGCACATATAGAGGCCGTGAACAGAACCTTAAAAGACCTCAGGAACTCCTCTGCAGTCATGGGCGGGATTACTTTTGTATTTGCTGGAGATTTCCGACAGACTCTCCCCGTTATTAACAGAGGTACGCGAGCAGATATCATCAAAGCATGCTTGAAATCGTCTCCCTTATGGACTTCGATTGAAACATTAAAATTAAGGACGAATATGAGAGCTCATCTTCATGGAAGTGACAGTGATTTCCCACAACAACTGCTAAAACTTGGTGAAGGAATTTTCCCTGCTCCAAATTTAAGCGGATATAGTGACATTATTCTGGATGAGTATCTAGGCCAAATACTCCATGATTTGGAAAATTTAATAGATGCAGTATACCCTGATATCGAGAATTTGCACGAAAAGGACTTTCATTGGTTGTGCTCTAGGGCAATAGTATCAGTAAAGAATGATACTGTCAACGAAATAAACAATCTTATCGTTCAAAAAGTCAGCGGTCAGATAAAAAAATACAAGTCGATAGACACTGTAACTAATATTGAAGATACAGTTCATTATCCACAGGAATTTTTGAATTCCTTGAACCCTTCTGGATTACCACCACACGAACTGACGTTAAAAATTGGAATTCCAATCATGCTTTTGAGAAATTTAAGCCCTCCAAGCATGTGCAATGGGACGAGGTTGCTTATTAAGGAGTTAAAGGAAAATTTAATTGTAGCGACTATTATGACCGGTCCAGCAGCTGGTCAACTAGCTCATATACCGAGGATACCGATGATCCCAAGTGATTTGCCAATCCCATTTAAACGGCTTCAATTTCCGGTAAAAACATCTTTCGCATTAACAATTAACAAGTCCCAAGGTCAAACCTTCGAATTAGTTGGGATCGATCTGCGAAATAAATGTTTTACTCATGGTCAATTATACGTTGGCCTATCGCGGGTTGGAGCCCCTGAAAATCAATTTATTTTGCTGCCACAAAATAAAACCACATCAAATATTGTTTACAGGGAGGCTCTTACTCAATAAATTAAATGGCTTTTGTTTTGCGGTTATGACCTTTTAACAATTAGTATAAGTATAAATAAAAAATATTGAAAAATGACCAAAAAAAAGTGAAAAATAATATATATAAAAAATAAAAAAATAAATAAAATATAAAAAAACAATGTAAATACAAAAACAAGTTTAAGAAAATATATTCACAAAAAAAATTAAGATCTTAGTTTTTTGTTTTCAATGAATGTTATTTTTTTAGAAACTCATTGTAAAACATTGTGTATTTTCTTTTATTATATTATTATGCCCGTGCGAAGCCGGGATGGGCTGCTAGTAAGTTATAATAATACTCTCTTAAATCATTTATAACCGGGATTTAAAATTGATTCTAAGAAGTATTAAATGTGAGTCCTTTTAGTATCACAAAAACTTCCCTATGAAATAATGACATTCATTCTTGGTGAGAAAATGTATGTAACACAAGTTAGGGAGGTAGGGGTCAGGCTAAATGTCTACATGGTGTTATACAGGGAGAGGGGTTAAAACGGTAAGAAAAAAGTGTTACATGGTCTATGGATGACCCCCATTAGTCTCCCTTTATTACGTTAAGTCCCCTTTTCCCACAATAACAAGACACTTTTCATAATTACGCACTTTAATTTTTATTTAACACACACACACTATTACTGAGGCTGCATTACAATCCAAGATATTTTCAAACATCTCTTATGTGGAACACTTGATGGTTCAGTTACAAATTTATATTTTATCCTCGATTAAGAATCTTTCTTTCGACAAGCTGTTCAATATTGATTATGGTAATTGTACATGCAAAGCGCGGTATTATTTAGAGTAATTTTCAATTAGGACGAGCAAAATTACTTTGCAATAATATGGTATCAGTCCGCATCTGTTTCCATACTGTTCAGAAGGATAATTAGTGTGGCTATTATCAACCTACCTCCAAATCCAACTCTACACCAAGAAATGCACGATCTAATGTCACGCTCGTGGAAAACACCCTTGAAACTAATATGATTTTACATGTCATGTTATGTGTGCTATTTGTGAATAAGCATTAGCAATTACCAGAACTATAAATATTTGATTATTAAATTTTATATAAATATGAGCTAAGGAAATAGCCCGAAAAAAAATGTGTTAAAGTTTTTTTTTATGAATATGAACATTACTGATATTTTGAGCAGAACCGTCTTCACAGAATTCCATTTGTCTGAACGACGATCAATTACTAGTACAAATCCTTGGTCCACTTCCTGCATCCTGCTGGCACAAAAAAAAACACCAATATGACACTAAAGAAATGAACATATTAAATAAACCCAAAAATCTACTCACTTATACAAAGTCTTGCGTGCAAGCAGCTAAGTTAACTATTAATTAAATCCCCCAAACAATATGAGATGAACTTATTAATTTAGTTGGGCAAGGTTTTTATAATTGTATTTTTAAGCTTAAAAGATAGGCCCGTGTAATTGTCAGAATTTAATCAAGCTTATAAGACAATCTAGTTGTGACACATTAATAAATGTATGTAACCCACTCCGCTACAGGTGTTAAGAATTAATAGGTTTAATACTTACTTACTCTATGGCATTAGGAAATAGAAAGTTCATTGACACACTTACAAAAGTATTCCATCTTTTCCCATCTTAAGCTAGTTCTATTCAAACTACCTCTTTATACACTATCTCTTTCAATTCCATTCTAAAGTTATCCTTCCATCTGTGTCTAAGTCTTCCTATTCGTCTTTTCCCATTTGGTTTGCCAATCAATCCCTTGAACACGGTTATAGATTCTTCCATTCACACTACATATCCTGCTCACCGTAATCTGTGAAATTTGACTATCCTAATATGTCTAGTGATTTTTACAAGGAATGTAGCTCATCATTATACAAACTCCTCCACTTCCCAATATCTTCTTCCCTTTTTGAACCAAATTTCAGCCTAGGCACCTTGTCTTAGAACATCCTTAATTTGTTTTCATCATATAAGGTAAGAGACCATGTTTCACAACCATAAAGAACGAGGAAAACTATTGTTTTGTATATTCTGAGTGTTACATTTCTTGACAGCAGGCAAAATGTTAACAGCTTATTAACCGAGTAAAAGCATGCATTTCCTGACTATTATTTTCCTTATTTCCACTCTAACATTGTTATTGCTGTTTAAATCGTTGATAAATATTGAGAGACCCATTAACCATGTCAAATGATATGTTGTTCACAGTAATTTCTAAATTATTGTCACTCGCCTCGATGGCATAGTTAGCTAACGCGCTAGTCATGTTGAGCTCGGCTGACAAGGACAGGGAGATAGAGGGTCGAATCTCGGTCGGGTGAACTGAGGGGGGGTTTTCCTAAATGGTTTTACACTTTCCCTCCACGCAAATGCGGTTTCACTTCCTCTAAATTCAACCTTCCCACTTCCTAATCCATTAACATAATTAGTACTTAAGCATATAACCTGAACGGGTAGTAAGACGCAGTGCTAAATAAAAAAATAAAAATTATCGTCCTTAATCTGTGTTCTCTGGGTGATCATATACTTAGGCTTTTCAGTGTTCACTTCTATACTTATTTCCTTACTAGCCTCTAATAAAATGTCTACATTTCTTGCAACAGCTTCCTTACTCAAACCTAACAAAGTTAAATCATCTGTATATCCTAACATCTCCATTGTATCATTTAATGTCAAGCTTTCTCTACTTTCTTGCATTACCCTAATAGCATACTCTAAAACTAGATGAAAAAGTAATGGGGAAATAACTAGATTTAATATCAATATATATGAAATTTAGTTACTTTATATCAGTAGCCATTACAATTATGAAATACTATGTCCCACAAACAAATTTATTAACATAATACAAGATAAAATAAAAGTATATTTAAATTACTCATTTCGTTAATACATCAAACCCTAAATAATATCTTGAAAGAACAAGTTTTGTTTGATAAAATAATATTACTCAAAAATTTGTATGAATGATGAGATAACCATTAGGTCCGGTATTTAAAGGAAAATTATTATAACTATTAAAGATGGGACAATATCAGTTTTTCGATTCTGATTCTCGATTCCAATTCTTAAATTTTTACCTCGATTTCTCGATACCCAATTCTTACTAGAATAGACCTGAAATGAAGTGGGAACGGCCATATTGGTATAAGAAAATATTTTATTTATGTTAAAAGAGTAATATACTTTTAGTGAAAATGTAAAGATAAACTTCTCCCATTGGTTGCAATAATTTGGTTAAAGTTTAGTATGCATTTATATTTTCACATTAAAATATGATGGATATATTTAAGTGCCGGTGAAAATGGAATTTTAAATTATTTGCCACTTTGTAGCACTTTCACTGAATAGTTTAAAGAGGTAAAACCGTGATAGGTGAGCCTTTTTTACCAATTTGATTTTATTCTGGATATTTCGGTAAACGTCTATTGAATATTAATAACTAGACTTTTATAACTTTTTTCCTTTACAAATTACAGTTATGATTTTAATTTTGGCTTTAAAATTTTGAAATAAACTTTACCTAAATTTTTATTTAATTTGTGAGAGTAAATTTGCAAAGCAATCATAATACCCGGGTTTGGTGTCTGTTAATTTATTAGATATATATAGATATTGATAAAAAAAATTGTATCAGCCCACAATCAAGCCATACTGACCAAACTGAACAAGTACCAATAAAAATAAATGAAAACAGTAACTCTGGTAAGGATTGTTTTAAAAAAAAAGTCTTCAGAAGAATGAAAAAAACATTCTGCTGCTGCAAAAGTTTAGTATTTCATCAAATGTCATTGGCCTAAAACAAATTTTGAATAAAAAGTTAATTATGTTCACAGATTCATTGGACCTAAAATTCACAACACAAAAAGCTAATTAGCCTAAACTTAATTTCCCTCAAAGTCTGTTGTACACTTATACACTTATGTGCTAATTACAATAATGGATTTAGGGATTAGGAGGGTTATATTTAGATGAAGTGTACCCACATTTGTGTGGAAGGAGAGTGGAAAATAATTTTGGGAAACGATTTTGGAAAATAAACATTAGTACACCTGACCAAGATTCGAACCTTGATCTCACTGTCATATACAATCTGGCCCAGGGGTCAGCAAACTATGGCCCATAGGCCAAATCTGACACACCAACTTTTTTTGTATGGCCCGCAAGCTAAGAATTGATTACATATTTTCAAATTAAAATCCAGCAGCGTTCTTCGGCTGTTGATGCAAGTGAAGAAAAAATTTCCATATTTCAAAATCCATTTGACTGTACAATTGAGAAAATTCCACCTACTCTTCAATTGGAAGTGATTAATCTGCAGTGTGATTATATGCTTAAACGCAAATTTTAAGAGAAGTATCTAACAGGATTCTATAAATGTCTTCCAAGCAATGAATATGGCCAATTAAGATCATATGCTCAGGGTTTTATATCTGTATTTTGGAGTAACTACCTGTGTGAAAAAAACCTTTTCAAATATGAAATGCATAAAATCTCAATATAGGTCAGCATTAACAAATGAACATACGTAATCAATTTTTATTATAGGAAGTACTAACTTTTAACCCTAATTCGGTGAAATTTTATCTCAAAAAATGCAATTTCATTCTTCTCATTGGGAGAGCTGTATTTCAAGCAAATGTAGTACACTTATTTATTATTTTTATTGTTATTATTATTATTATGGTTTTCCATTTTGTTCAATAAATTTTTGAAAACTTGATTTTTCCCTTGTTAAATAAGTAGGCCTACCTACAAAAATATCCTCGAGTTTGCCTCTTGGCCCACAGCACCTAAAATACTTACTATTTGGCCTTTTACAAAACAAGTTTGCCGACCCCTGGTCTAGCCTACTGAAAGAGTAGTGGGTTGGAACATGCGGCCACCAAAGTGAGTTAGTAACATATTTAATTACATCTAAATTCAGTTGGCCTAAAATTTTTTAGCCTAAAATGAACCACAATGGTCATTTAGACTAGATAGTTATCTAGCCTTAAATAAAATACATAAGCCATCGAGTCTTGGTAAAGTTTTTTTTAAATGTTTCATTTAAATATAGATAGTATAGATAGTGTGGCACTTAGGTGTGTACAGCACTGTTAATTAAGGTGTCCATAATAAGGAATTCCTCCCAGAGTAAGACGACCCAAGGTCATAGATAGGACTGTATGAAAATGTAAGGGATGAGGGAGGAAGTAAAGAGTAAACATTTAAAGTAGAAATAATGTTATTTGTGTTTATCAAACAAAAGAAAATAAAGATTAACACTTGTTTCTAAAAATCAACAACTTTCCATCAAAAGTTTACTTTAAAAATACACTCTTTAAAATTGAGATACATAATGAACTAAGAAAATTGACTAAAAACTTATTAAGGATTCATTATATTCTTGCTAAAGAAAATGAAACAACGCTCATCACATGTTACCGACTTAAATTCCTCAAGTTCATTATCGTAATTAACTGATAAAGCCAAATCTTGTATAAATTAATGAGGGAGTCAAAGCAATGTTGGGTAATTGTGTTTCTAAGTTTGTTTTTAATATTTTCGGAAGTGACCAGCTTTGTGTAAAATAATTACAACACTCTGAACATTCTATATTACTCATTTCAACATTTAATGTATAATACATACACTTAGTATTTAAAACTCAAGAAACTATCATGTGATTAGAATTAGAACGCTTATATCAGTGCTATAAATATAATTGAGATAATTACAAAACCTTTTTATTTCTCGTTAAAATGATTATGTAAACTGTCAACTTAATATTCAATTTGCTGAGAAACAGTATTTATCAATAAACCAATGGCAGCAAGAGGGGCTGGTGGCACATAACATCCACAGTGCTACAAAATCGTTCTTGATAAATACATCTTCAGGAAATAAATTATATGCATGACCAATTATTTCTGAAATTACATAACTTACTTCATAAGAGGTGGATAGAAACATATAAAAGGGGGACGAACACCATATGGCCTTTACAATGAAAAGAAGAACACAGTTCACACTTTACACTGCTGCCAATGGACAAATCCCATGTCCTTTTCCTGTGTTTGTTCTTTTTGTTATACCTTTTAATTGTTCCTATCTATGTGTCCTATCATTCTTTACCATTCTCCTTTATCTCCTCTTTTGTGTTTTTTGGTTTTCTCTTTTAGGAAGTTGTGTTGCGAGTTTCACACTCCTCCCTGATGAGTTCCGATAGAATGAAACCTAGGTCGGAGGATTGGGCGGTGACGATCAATTTTCTTTAAGAGACATCCATTACCTCTTTGTCCATTGGCAGCAGTGTAAAGTGTGAACTGTGTTCTTCTTTTCATTGTAAAGGCCATATTGTGTTTGTCCCCCTTTTATATGTTTCTATCCACCTTTCCTGTACCTTCTTCCAAATATAATACAATTACCTCATAAAGCGAAAAGAGGTTTTCCTTATAGAGTTATATCATTATATATTCGCATCCATGTCCTTTTCCTGTGTTTGTCCTTTTTGTTATACCTTTTATTTGTTCCTATCTATGTGTTCTATTATTCTTTACCATTTTACTTTTTCTCCTCTTTTGTGTTTTTTGGTTTTCTCTTTTAGGAAGTTGCGTTGCGCGTTTCACACTCCTCCCTGATGAGTTCCGATAGAATGAAACCTAGGTCGGGGGATTGGGCGGTGACGATCAATTTTCTTTAAGAGACATCCATTACCTCTTTGTCCATTGGCAGCAGTGTAAAGTGTGAACTGTGTTCTTCTTTTCATTGTAAAAGCCATATTGTGTTCGTCCCCCTTTTATATGTTTCTATCCACCATTCCTATACCCTCTTCCAAATATAATACAATTACCTCATAAAGCGAAAAGAGGTTTTCCTTATAGAGTCATAACTTACTTCAGCATCTCCCACTTTGTTAACATTCAAAAACAACTTTGATGTATGTCAATTACCGTTTTTAATCCTTCTAGTTAGTTTTGATAAACAAGTCCAATATATATATGCAATAGCTATGATTGTGATTTGTTTTATAATGTATTTTTAAATAGTTTATTTTCAACCACAATACTTTGCTTACAAATCAAACATGTAGGTTTGTATTTTATTTTATTTCAATAAAAAATATTTACTATCACATTAGTCTTGAAAAAACCCAATATTCCTGGACAATTTTCCGCTTTCCTTTATAAAGTCACATTTTTGCACAGTGGACAGAATAAACACATTCTATGGCTGGAGGACCAATACAATTCTAACAAAATTATTACTGTGTGTGTGTGTATGTGTGCATGTGTGTGTATGTGTATGTTTGTGTAAATGACTGTGGACATATAGTAATTTAAAAGTGTATAAGACAAGTGGGCCAGTCAGATTTGTATCACAGGCCTTGAGTTTGTGAACACTACCATAAGGTTTATTTTAGACATTGTTTGAGTAGCTAGGATATTTCAAAAATATCTTAATGTCCTTGTTTAATAATAGGAGGGGAAGGCCGATTTTATTATAAATATACAAACAAATATACAATCTCTAAAAACCTTTCATTTTTCTCCCACAAATTATACACAGCAAAATATGTTAATACTTACGAAGGTATGGAGGTAAGGTACAAAACCAGACATTGGTATTCTTCATCACTCAAGTTACAAAAGTTACCATTGTCAGGGAATGTCAAGAGAGAGCATCCGTTATGATATCTTCCACCTGGAAAAATAACAGTCATATTATAATAAAACATCTAGACTAAATATGTCACTAAATTTAACTATTTGTATTTCTTCAAGAGGGTTAGAAAATCCACAAAAAGTTCATCTACATGACCCCATAAGTTATAATTATTTGGTTATTCATATTAAAACAGTTAAAATATGCAATTCTATGCTGGGATATTCTAGTTTAGGTTGGTACCATCGTTAAATGTGTAGTTCATTTTTTTTATTTAATGTGTCCATGCTTATGAACCTGTGTAACAGTTGAGTCATGTTCTTAGTTACAGCATGTACTGTTAATTCTAAAACCCGTTAATTTTTCTATAAACTTGTGTACTCTGACAAAAACAGTTATTGGGGAAAATATTTATTTATTTGAGGTATTTAACGTGCACTTTTTGAACTGACTGATTATATCAGTACATGAAAATTTAAATGAGCTATAGCACAAGAGGTTCTACTAATTTTGGCAAGAAAGGTATTTTCACATACCTTCCAGGGTCCTTTTACATGCCACAATTTATATGGAACCAACAACTTTACTTCCCCTTCGAAGAAAGTTGTGTTAATTATTTGTATCAGTCAAGGGAAGCTTATCGACCCCCGCTGGGTTCGAACCCACAAACATAGGGTCCTGGGGCAAGCACTTTACCACAAGACCACAGGGCCCAACTTGGGTAAAATAAGAAAGTGAAAAAGTACTTCTGTAGTGTGTGTGTTCAATCTTATACAACAATGTTAAACTTTAAAAAATATTATTTAAACATCTTGCTTTTATAATTTCATTTTATACAATACAATTTTAATACTTGTTGATACATCGACTTAAAATTAATATTTGGTTTGGATTGTGTGTTATTCACAAACACAGTTCAAATAGGTATAGAAAAATTACACCAGGACACAAATTGAGCCAGATTATTTAAGGTTAGTGTGAATGTTTTTACCAATGAGCTACTGAGGATTGCATATGTAGGGTCATACAGCAATCATTATAAAACAAATACAATTCCAACCTTTTTTAAATATGTGATTTATGACCTTGGGCTTAATATTATCTAGGGTAGCTTTAGGGCAAAAATAATTACAAGCTAAGCCAAAGGTCCAATGTGTGATTCACATGTCCTAGTGTAATATTTCAATATACATTCTAGCCTATTTATGTTTGTGAATGGCTCATAATCCAAAAAAAGAACAAATTTCATGTTATCTTCAAATTTCAATAAAATGAATACGAATAAAAACCCTCTATGATCAACTTTAATGAGCTATATAAAAGCCAATCACAAGTGTGGATGTGCTTTAGATAGCTCCGGATACAATTTTATGAGATTATCACTGGAAACAGTATACCGTCATTCAAAAAAATACATTTTAAATAAATTAAATATATTTAAAAAATTAAAATTAGACATTTGAAGCATACCCTGGACCTTTGGCTTATTGTGCTAATGTTCTACCACTATGTTATCCCAGATTTGTCCCAAGCAAAGGGTCATTCATTACTCATAGTTTAAAGCATGTCTGTATTGAACATGTTAGAATATTGACTACTTATTAGTTATCAGAAACACAACTACTACTGAATAGGGTCAGTATTTATGTTGTTGCATGTACAAGATTGAATTGTATGATCTCAGAGTACATTACAGACACTATACTAAACTACGAGTGATGAATAACCTTGAACATGAGATAAATCCTGGAGAGTTCAGTAGTAGAAAATATTAGTGAACTAAGCCAAAATTGTATACTGATAGATTTAATGTCTCAGTAGGAATCCAACTTGAGACCCTTAAGAGTATATATGGAAACAAAAATGAACAAATTTAAAATGAGTGAAATGTTTCTGTTCTAGAATAAAAAAAAAATTGCAGACTACATATTCCAGCTAGTAATTTTGTAGATCCATAAAATGATTTATTTTACAGAGAATATCTTTTGAAAAAATTTAAAACTTTTTTATTAAGCCTTAAATTATATTGTGTCAAATAATAAAAGTTATAATGAATTAATTTAATCATCATCTTTAATAATATTATTATTATTATTATTATTATTATTATTATATAGTCACCTGTGAAGATAATGTACTTTGCCTCAAGAAGTTCAACAACATCTCGAACATCCATTCCTTCATCTGAAAAATAAATTGATTAAATCAGAATTTTAAACAATTTTCATCTGTATTCCGGGTTGATATATTATATCAATTTTGAAACCTCCTGATTTGTTCAGGCTTTACTAACATTAAAATGTAATTTTTGCTCTCCTTTAGACCTATAGGTAAAGGTACTTTACACAAGATTTGTAAATAGTTGTGGTTTGTAGTTTTGATCTTAATAAACGAGTCTGATTTTTATTTATCCATTTTGTTAATCAATTTTGTCCATTGTAATGAAATAGATTTTTAATTTCATAATAATTTTAATCAAAAGTTCCTACCCTTAATATATTTCAAATTAATTAATAATTTCAAAACATAAAACTAAATGCATCCACATGTGTTAGGAAATCTTCTCACACGCCTGAGTGATTATTTATTTATTTGTTGTTTACGACTGTGTGATCAGCTTATGTTTTCTTTTTTTAATATCCGCGCGCCGCTATTGCAGATACTTGTGAAAACTAACAATTTCGAAAACACTCTTTTTCTCTCTCCCTCCCTTCTGAAACAAATAGAACATGGTGCAACTTAAAGAAATAAAGATAGAGAGAAAGAAAGAAGCCTCTAGAAGGATTTCTTTCGGACTATATACCCAAAGAGAAGGCTCCTCTTTTCATCCTGTTCACAACCTCACTGCATAACAGTCCATAAAAGTTTAATCTGATTTTTTTTTTTCACAACCTTACTGAGAAGCAGTCCATTCTAAATCAATTCCACTTTTCAAATTCAGTCCACAACGCGTTAAGATATCTAGCTTAAGCCGCCATATCGTGTTGTGCAAACATAATTACTCAGGGTAAATTAATAAAAACAAGTTTCTACAAAATAACAAATTCTCCACATAAAAGGAGTATTTGAACCAGACTCCAACCCAGACTCCAAGTAAGGATAGAAAGTATCCTTACATCATCCATTTATCAACTTGATTAAAAATTATAGATGAATAAAATTTAAGTTGTTTAATTGTGTGAAATGTACGATTTTTCAATTCACAGTTTTTAGCATAGACTACATATCCTTCATACATTTGTTGGGTATTTTGAAGCACTCTTTAATTAGATGGGCATTAATCATTTTCCTGGGGATTCTCTGAAGACTAAAAATATTTCTGTCAGGGGCCTAGCATTAGGGTAGACTATGACTGATATGACAGGTGTGGTCAGTCCATGTAATCATCGAAAGCACTACTTGCCTACTAATAAAAAGTTATTTTACGTTTAGAAATATATTTTAAATCGCAAACCTAATATTTTTGATAGATTTGGCTGCATGTTTGTTTGAGCTTTGTAATTCGTCAAGCGTGATGTGTGTCTGTCCCCACCACAAGGACCTACAAGAAGCCAACTCAAACTAGCTTTTAAGGTATTCAAATGGCATGAGGGGTAAAAAGTAGGTAATGAAAAAGAAAAATAAGCTAAATTTGAATTGCCTCTTAATGCCACAGAGTACTTCAGCCAATGAAAAAATAAAATAGTAAGAAATCTACAAAGTTCTATTGGTCAATGTTGGTGCATGAGAAATGTCAGTTTTACATCATTTGTGTGTTCAGGACTTCTCTAACAGGTCTTGATTTGAATTATTCAAGTGTTTTTATTCTTTCAACATTTTATTCTCTGTGCTATACTTATTTTAACCAAGCATAATTTTATGTATTCAACAAGAAGATCAAATACATTTTGTGACACTAAAATTATTTAAATAAATCATTTAAAGCCCAAATATTAAACAAGCTTTAGAACATCTTTACCCACAACCCCACATCAAAAGCCCAGGTTCTCAAAGTCACCAACCGCCAGTGAGACTAAGATTAATCAAACCTTCAAGTGGGCATTTAAGTACTTTAAATAGCAAATATATTAGATATTATTGTAAGTTTAAAAACATCTCCCAAAGCAATAAAACTGATATAGGGCCTAAATGCTTATTGCAGAGAGAAACTATAGTTTTTCTCTTTCCCTCCCCCAGTGAAATGCACAATAAATTGTGGCATTATTTTATTTTATTTTTTTCTAGTTGTCATTATTCCTTTAAGATCCCTGCCCCTTTAGTACTGTTATTAACTTAAAGTAGAAGCTGGTATTATAGAGTTTCGAAATTGAGTTGATTTTTAAATATGGGTTAAACATATTAGATCATGATTACTTGTAATATTATGCATATGAACAAAGTTATATATCATAAACAATACTGCATTAATTATTATCAACTTTGGCCAATAAATATTGTGACCTACCCCCATCATTACCCCACACAAATAACGCACAGAGGTAAGGACAAGAGAGTTATACATTTATTTCACAATCAACATGATACAACTCAATGAAGGAGAGGAACATATGAGTTAAAGCGCTAAACAAGGGCATAAGCCAGATGGGCAATAAGACACAAGGATTACCGCCAAGGCCAGATGGGCATCAAAATAATAACAAACAACAGATGGCCCCTTATTTTTAGACATCCCAAAATGGCGTTGTCAGAGAATGACAATAAAACTCTAATGAATTGGTCTCCTATCTCACTATAATAAATATATTTTATAATTAATGGCAAAGAGCCAGCACATGCCCCAGCATAAAACTTAAGGTGAGTAAAGATCACAAGTATCTAACCTAAACAACGGTAGAGTCATTATAATAATACCTGACAAAATATAAAGTTGAAAAGTCTAGAATACCTAAGGTTTTAACAATAAACGGAGTGCTCTCCGTATATATATGCACAGGGTGGCCCGTGGCCCCACATTTAACAACCATATATATATAAAAGCAAAGAGACGACCATAAACTATCCTAACTTTAATAACCAACAAAGTGTCCACACAAGAATTATCCTCCCTGCCGGCTCGCGGCTCCACATTTAACCAGCCTCTAAATGAAAACAAGGCGGTAAAAATAAACTATCTCAACCTTTGACAAATACTCTAAATAGGTCCTGGCGGCAAGAAATAAAGCTAGCATATTGTGGCTTTCTCAGGTAAGTTACAACAAACCACTAAACTTTCCGTGATGCATAAATTAAACATACAAAAATAAATGGAGCCAGAATGGTTCTCCCCAAGTTAACATTGCCTTATGGGCAAGGACCAATATACCTGATCAAAGTAGTTTATTATTCATAAAAATATATATATATATATATAATGTACTGAAGTTCGAGACATTAAATTTTGAAAGCAAAACATTTTAATACCAAAGTGAATTTTGAAAAAAGAGTGTTGAGCCTACTTGATAGTTAGGCTTATTACCTTGTAAGCCAAGAGTGTAATGCGTAGCTATACTCTGGGCTCTAACCATTATATACCCTACGGTAATCATGTGTTCTCAGTGCGCGGAGAGATAGGGGGGTTTCCAGAACAATCTCGAGAGCCCACGAGCATCGGTCACAATCAAAAATATTGTCCATAGAAATTTTAGAACACACCCGTTGGCGCGCGCACAGCTCGTGCTCAGTGAAGTTCACTTGTTAAGTTGTTCACTTGTTTGAAAGGGGGGGGAGGAGGGGGAGGGTCTCCCAACACAGCCGGCAGCGAGCCTCAAACTCCTGCTTAGTTGAATGTGGATTGTGTCGTGGAGTGTATCTCGGGTTTTTTGTAGACGAGTCGAAACGAGTCAACTGGGGCTGGCTAGGTGAGTGATACAACTTCTTCTGTGTGATGTTGTAACAAGGTTACAATATTGAAGTAATAAATTTAAATGCAATATTTTCTGAACATACTTCATTTGAGTTGGGTAATGTTGCATTTTAACTTGTCAAGGGGGTTGTGACATGGTCATTGAGAGGGCAGTTACAGACAGAGATGTATGAAATAAGGGATATCTGGCATATAAAAGAGTATTTCTGTGAGATCTTTTCATGAATGAAACCAAATGCTCTTTTACAAGATTTAAAACCAAATATCAACTTTGATTACAAATTCGTCATAAAATATGCTAAACTAAGTCGTAGGTGATAGTGTGATAGTTTGTGTCCTATAGTAACAATACAATCATCGTATTGTACAATTACTACCCCACCCAACATGATATTACACGTTAAATCGCTTAAAACATACTACCCGCTCCAAAAATAAAAAATAAATTAAAAAAAACCTCGACGTATCCTACAATAGTAAACTTCACTATTGTAGCCCAATGTAGTCCCAACAATCATACATCAAATTAGCGTTCTTAAATATTCATTATCAACTGTCTACTTAATAAACTGTTCCTAACGTACCTTCTGATCTTCAAGCTGGCCTCACTACATTACTACCAAGTCAAAACCACCCATGTAGAAGCGTAGGGCGACAACGACTTGAGAAGTCCTTATTCGATCATCTTCCCGGCCCGAGAATAATATCAAAACTGGGCGATGTTTTCCAAGAGTCCAGGCGCCAAATCAACAAGCC
>CABFOV010000234.1:0-15247 GCA_902141375.1 Timema poppense
TTGCTTTCTTCTGCTACCGTCAATTGGGGGCTGGCGCTGACGCGACTCTTCACTTCCAACGACCATTGACCGGGCCCTTAAGACGTGTCTTGAATATATCGATTATCCGCACCCGTCGATATTAGATTGGGCTATTCGTAATCCGTGAAAACTTATTTCCTTCTTTCGTCACGCAAATGACCTTTAAGTGCACATACAAAATAAAAAAGTTTAGTATCCATGTCAGCTATGTATATATAGCTATATGATGCATTATTAACCCGAATGAATTTATTTTTTTATTTACTACTTAGGTCTAGTTCCAATGCTGATCATCGGTGACACAAGGTATTTAACCTTAAGTGATAGGATGATGGCGTGGTTTTAAGAATAGTTAAAAATATAATTATAGTTATTTTAACTTAGTAGGATTTTGCTATAATAAATTATTAGACTTTTTGTTTATTTATTGCTTTCAACATTGACAACATGCTACTTTAGTTAGATATTATCAATACCTATACATACAATTTCACAATCAAAATTAACTTTTGCAGTTCAGATGACTTGACGCATGAATACATTAAAGTAGATTGAATAACTTTTTTTTCATAAAAGGCTATCCTTATAAAAAAATTGAACTGTAATAATTTCAATAGTTAATCAAAGCAAACTTTTGCTTTTTTTTTTGTATTTTCAAATGAGGCACCCAACTCCATGGTCCAGTGGACAGGGAGGTCGACTATTTATCTAGGAGTCTATGGTTCCATCCTAGGTGACACTTAAAGGAATACAATATTTACGTAGGCTACTATTAGTTGCGTATCGCGATCTGTAACAATGTAATTAACTATTTTTTTTATAGCACCTCGTCTTACAACCAGTTGGGGTTATACGTTTATGTACTAATTACACTCATGTGTTAGGGCCCAGGGAGGTTGATTTGAGAGAAAGTGTACTATAATTTGCATGGAGGGAGAGTGAAACACCATTGAGGGAAATCCACCCTCAGTACACCCGACCAGGATCGAGCCCCGATCTCCCAATCTTCGGCAGTCCAGTCTATTATGAGAGTCGTCCCTTAGATCATGTGGCCCCCTAAGTGGCTAATTAGCTAGTTAAAATGATGTCTTGGGTTATGCTACTGTCTGATCTATGCTCAGGATCGGTGAATATGTGGAATAATCCGTCAAACTAATATGATCCGGCTTTCTTGTGATAGGCAGGTAGGGGTTGATGGTGTACTCAAATCGCGATGGTAAATACCTTTCAAATATTATACAAGTCATATTGCCATAATAAGACCCTTTCAAACGATAGTCACATCGGCATAGTAAGAACCTTTTATATTTTATTTGGATCACCATAGTGAGAACCTTCCGAAACATAAACTTCTGTAGGATTTAAATAGTAAGATATGTTTTAACTACAGTCGGATCACCATGATAAGAACTTCTTAAATATAGTCGGATCCAAATAGTGAAACCCTTTAAACAAAAGTCAGATATCCATCCATAAGATCATCACTATACATAGCTGACTAGACAATTTTTTTATATGGAAACACCCACCAAGTTATGGGGGGGAGTATATTTAATTCCACGGTCAAGACCCTGTCACTTTGAATTACATAACTCGTGTGTGGTCGACGCATACCTGTGCTGTGATGCGTTTTATCCGGTTGACCGAGTTATGGGAGAGGTGTGTGTGTGTGTGTGTCACACGATACCAGTAAACACCCGTAGGATATTACGAGACGTAAATTAAAGGTGAGTTTCATAGTGCGCATGCGTATAATTTAGAAATTTTAGCTAGAAACAAATCATGGAAAATATAGTATATTAATTAATTTCTAACTAATCAATTTAGATTATGTTAGAACCGCACTGATTGTCAAACAGTCTACGACAGTGGTTCCCAACCTTTTCGACATCACACCTTCTATTTACCTAGTCTCCCTTATCATAAGAGGTGAAATTAAACACCTACGCATACCTTTATAGTAAGCCTGCTCTACGTAACCTATTTATTACTAACAAAAGAAAAACTGTGTTTAGTCAGATAGTAATGGAAAATAAATGGTAGGACACAATCTCACAAACTTTCTCATATTGTGATAGTTTCGAAGAAAATTTTCAAAAATAGGTTTTTTGCAAACTACCCTTAAATAAGCTTTACTCATAAAAACAAATATATTTTACAAAATTTAAATTTTAAACAATAAACTATTTGCAAACGATCCTAAATTTATTTATTATTTGTAAAAATAAAAACGTAGGCATTCTTATTTATCATGAAAAACTATTTACAGTCTCCTATTTTGAATTAAATCTTCAAGGTCAACTTTTAAAACATTATAATTTTCTATAATTAGTTGTAACTAAATTATATATAAATTATTCATTCATTTTAGATAAAACAAAGATATTATTAATATGTAAAATAGTCCTCAGATACCAATTTTGAAAATATTTGCTAAAGCAATTTTTTTAAATATTTAAATAAAAAAGTCATCAGTAAACTACCCATAGCCAAATTTTCTTCACAAAACAAGTATATAGCGTTATTTGTTATATTCATGTCAAACACTCCCGATATATAAATTTTAAGAAAAATCGCTATAGCCATTTTCAAAATAATTAGAATTTTCAAAAATAACTCTCCAGTAAATGACCCTTTATAAAATTTCTTCCCAAAACAAAGTACACAGTGTTATTTTTAATCTCAAACACTCCCAAAATACCCATTTGGAACCAAATCGTTAGTTTAATTTTTTTTATTATATATATTTCAAGTTTTTTAAGAAAGCAACCGTTTCGGATCCGTAGCCAGGGGCAGATAAACAGATATGGGGATAGACAGAATTGTAAAATCCACTTTATTGCATTCGTGCTCACATCAAACGTAAACATTTGTCTTAAATCTCAAGAAAGATTTTTTTCACGCTCACAATAAGTCTAATCTATCTTGATATGAAAAAGTAAAAACAGATGTTTACGTAAATTGTGAATAGCGAATATTTTTTATCTGATGTAAAAATACAAATAAAAAATAACTTTAAAATATATATTTGTTTCGTGGACCCTCTACAGGACTTTTCATGGACCTTAGGTTGGGAAACTGGCTTAGAGCATCTGGCTTTAAATATACCTGATAACTGGTGAGGTAAGGTCGGGTTTCAAACTCCGGTCTAGAGTGTAGTGAGGTTGGTTTTCTAAATGTCCCCCCTACCCTCTCGCTCGCCGCAGGTCTGGATTGGTGGTAAGACGCGACACACAGGAATTAAAAAACTCTGTCACTTAAACTATTCAAGTTAAGTGGGCAAGATAAGAGGAGCGAATTTTAAGGGAATTCACCAGCATTTGCTGGAAATCAGGATTAAAAAATTTACCACGACTCATATGTAAATAGTAATATTTAAAACTTAATTGAACTATTCTATTTGCGTGACATGTCTTCTGACTCTTAATGATAATTGGGTCACGATAGAAAGGACTCTTCTCACACCTTCGCGATTCTTTGTCGGTCCGAGATATCAGCATAGCCACATTATTGTAGAGGAAAGGATAGTAGAATCTAGAGGGAGTATATTCTCAATTGCTAAGCAGATCAAAAGCAGATTTATTACTGAAACATGATTAAATTCAACCGAATTCTTATAAAAACAGACACATCTTTCTATGATGTTTTTGTTGTCTTGAGCCCATATTAACTTGTATTCAATGTTAGTCAAATGCTATCTTGCAAAATTAAGGTAAATCATGGTAAGAGAGGACAGACTAGAGGATAGACTAAATATTTGACAATTTTAATTTGTTTGCCTTTACGTTGTCAAAGTTATATTTCATCAGCTACTGTTAGAAAAACGGGGCTAAGTGGAGGATTACCTTAACCCATCCTTTAAGGTAGCCAGCCAGTCGAGGAAAAGAGAGAGAATTATTAGAGCTCCCTAGCAATGAGATACTAAACCATAAGCTTGGTTACCAAGTTTGGAATGCCTTTTCCCCTTCCAGGAGCATTCTTTATAGTAGTGTTATCTTAGGGAAAAAACCTTCCACACCAGTATTCCTAACAAAATACACGCATATGTCCAAATTTGATTGCTCGGTAGACTTTGGCAGATTTTTTAAAAGGGTTTTAGTGAGTTATATTTTTATATACTTCCTCTATATCCCTCAACTCCATTGAGAAAACCAATTGCAAGAAGATATTTTTATTTTATATCATTTACTTTCCTTTTCCATAGTCCATTCTTTCTTTCCTTCTTTACTCCACGCAAGTCATTGCCTTATCTTTTTTTAAATTTAATTTGTTTAGTTAATTCTAAGCAGTTTCATGTACATTGTACCCGTGGTCACACGCTGTAAAAGGCGTTACTCCAATAGACTGAATTGCTGATAACTCGGAAGTCGAAGTGGAATCCCAACCGGGCATAGACTACTCAGACGGGGTTTTCCCTAAATGTTTTTTTACCCTGCCTTCGTGCAAATTAGGGTACATTTATTTTAAATATGACCTCCCTTAACTCTAATCAATTGGCATTAAAAATTAAAAGTTCGTGGCCTTGTTGTAAGAACTGTACAGAAAAAATAAATAGACTAAGCTTTACTGTGTGGTGGATCTCTTTAAGGAGTACGAGGTGACCTGGCGGTCTAGGGGCAAGGTGTCAGACTTCTGTGCTGGCGGCCGGGGTTCAATCCTCGGTCCCGGCACAGATTTATCTGATTACCAAACCCTTCCTTCACCTCTGACAAGACATCTTGTGAATGTGAGGAATTCCAGGCCTTCACCGTGGTTCGGATTCCACGTTAAACTGTAGGTCCTCCATTTCATCTCACAATCACCCTACCATTACACATTAGCGTAAGTGCGTATAACCCGAACTGGTAGTAAGACGCGGTGCTAATAATAATAATAATAATTTAAGGAGTACGAACTAAGTACCACTGATTATGTAGAATAGTCTTGACGCTTACCGTTAAATATTTTAAATACATAAACATACTAGGGCTACTTACCTTAAACTGAATATATCAGAATTTTAATTAAAGGAATACTCAGTTGTAGGGCCATATTAATGTATATAAGAGTATCAACATCCGGCTGACTACAGATACATTTGACTTCGATAAATCGCATACTAACGTCTAATTAGCTCACATTTCATTATAATTTCAAATGTTTATTTGGCCTCTGTCAAGGTTTGTCTTATTCCATTTTAGGCAACTGTAACAGCTATTTTTGGAACGGTCAAAATATATGGGAGGCTTCATCTGTTCATGTTAAAATAACTACATCTGAATAATTAATAGTTTAAATTAAAAACGTTTGTTGAAAGCCAAGACGGCTAAGACCAACTTATTTATTTTTGCAGCCGATGTAACTGTAATTATCAAAGTAGACTCTATAAACTATGATGCTAAGCAGAGCTCTAATGAGTACAATATCTCATTAAGGGGCCGCTAACGTAGGCATTTCTTTGCAAACCGCTATAAAAAGAAAAGAATATTTCAAAAACACTAAATATTGGGTTCAGCTAAGGAAAACAATATGTACTGTTTTGATATAAACTTTTGTAGACTGTATAAATTAAGTAAAGCACTTTGAAAAAATGGGCCGCTCAAGCTATCTCATAACTATTATTATGAAACGCATTGACAGAGGAGGTAGATTTAAGAACTATCTGTTGGGAACACCAATGTTGTGAATTTTTCGTCTTCTCTCTTCTCTAACACGGATGCACTTGTACTTTAAACCACCTTACTCGTATACTACCATTAGATACGTAAATAAACAATAGAAAAAATCAAAGTATATATTTGAGTTTTTTTTTAAATATTCGTAAGGCTATAATCTGATCTTCGCTGAAAGAATATTTTAAGAGATAAAATAAATGTAAAATTGCAAACATTGAAAAACGATTATATTTATCTTAAAATTGTTCAAATGGACATCATCAGTGTAAAATTTGTCGGCTTCAGAGCATATAGCTTGTATTAATATATGAATATATCTAATAGCTAAATTAATCGATTGATAAGTTTCTTCTTATTACGATTCAACTATAAGATCCATCTGCTTGTATTGTGTTTAAAAGTACTAGCGTTACTAGATTCCTGTGCTTCATAATCTTTGTAAGATCCGAAATGCCTGGTAGTAGAGCAAACAAGTACAAAACTAGGATAGCTTATCCTGAAAATTGCTAGGTCATTCCCTTTAAAAGAAGTAATAAAAAACACAGGGCGTAACAAACTGAGGTCTGTAACGGCGAAGGCTTATTTACTTTCTTTGAATGGCAACTATTGTAGTGTGATTACATTGGACTGAATACACAAGTGTGTGTCAACCGGCGGCTTGTTGATACGAGCCGCCTGCACCGGTGGGCACTAGAACAAAGCCATCAGTCTCGTATTGTATTGGCCGGGTGAACGGAAGATTCGGGTTCGAACCCATTACCAGGCTTAATGAGGTGGTTATTTTCCTTAAATTGTTTCAGACTCTCCCTTAGCGCAAGTGCGTATTCATTTTTTCAAAATTTAACCCTCAGATTGGTGACCTGGCGGTTTAGGGGTAAGGTGTCGGACTTCTGTGCTGGCGGCCGGGGTTCAATCCTCGGTCCCGGCACAGATTTATCTGATTACCAAACCCTTCCTTCACCTTTGACAAGACATCTTGTGAATGTGGGGAATGCCAGGCCTCCACCGTGGTTCGGATTCCACGTTAAACTGTAGGTCCTTCATTTCATCTCACAATCACCCTACCATTACACATTAGCGTAAGTGCGTATAACCCGAACGGGTAGTAAGACGCGGTGCTAATAATAATAATNGTTCGGATTCCACGTTAAACTGTAGGTCCTTCATTTCATCTATCTCACAATCACCCTACCATTACGCATTAGCGTAAGTGCGTATAACCCGAACGGGTAGTAAGACGTGGTGCTAATAATAATAATAATAATAATAATAATAACCCTCAGATTGTAAAAGTAATTTGGGAATATGAAATATAAATCATACTAAATCAATAGTCTTAATGATAGCTCGGGGTCATCTGGGTGTTTCGCCGGCACATACAATCGGAGAGGGTCTGGTAATGATAAAAGACCTTGCTGTGCCTTTCTCCTGAACCAAAATATATGTTACACAACCGAGCACTTAACTCGGAGTCAAACCCGGCCTCCCGGATCTGCCTAACGCGAGTTCTCACTGTCGTCCCAATTAGCCAGGATTGACCAGTGGTTGAACGCAGATAGCAATTCTAACAATGGGTGGTGTAGCTTAAAATACTAAGGAAATAATGACTTGCAAATGAGATTACATTTAAAAATATATATATTCTTCCATTAAAAATATATATTCAACTTGTAAATTTTCCTACCTGACACGTCACGCTAAACAACAAATCTCATCCTTGACATTTCATAACATTGTTGGATAAAATCGAGAATCATGAAATATTCACACACAAAAAAAATATATAAAACGTTATCTGGTCAAAAACAATATATTTCAGATAAAAATACAAATATTTCAAATATTGTTGGATGAAATTTAGTATTAACGAACTTGAGATATATTTTCAAAATAGTGATAATAATGAAGAATTATATGTAAAACTTTGATATATCAAATTTGGCTAAGGCCTAAAAAAAGTTAATTTGGAAAAAATATAATTTAATATTGAAGATAAAAATTAAACATTGCTACGTGGGGATGTGAACACACGCCCGGTAAAAAAAAGGCAGTAACAAGGCAGTGGTCACCTCTATATTTAAATACTTGAGAGAGAAAAAATCCATGAGTAAAGAAAAATGTTTGAAGTCGAAAGTATATTGACTTGGTACAAAATGCTGATGGATTTAATAAATGCAGTAGCGGTGGATATGACATATCTGAAGTATAATGTAGGTCGATGAAGAAAACATAGTAGTAAGTAAAATGGCTCGTATTCACCCGTGTTGAAGTCTCGAAGTAGTGGTTGTCATAATACTAAAGTGGTTTTTGGCGCCGGTGAGGTAATTTAAATCGTGGATAAAAATTATTAAAAGTCAGGAGCTAAATTTCACACGTCCATTCTTTAAGAAATGTTCTGCTCTAATCCCATTTTCTTGTCTCTTCCCGCCAGACTAACATTCTTTCCGGGCTTAAAACTCTGCCCAGCACTCAGCACAAAATAATAATTTAGGGGAGGAAATGTAGAATTTGAAAATATAGGGAACTAGTAACATAAATAAATAAAGTTCAATGTAAAATGTCCAGGTAGATACATGAAAACGTTGTTTAAAGTCTCTTCCTTAAGTCGCCAATGGTCCAAAACTATGACAACTATTGGTTGACATGAAATTTATGATATTAGAATCACCTATTTGAAATAAATATTCAGTAATCCCTTTAAACGTCTCTGACGTCAGCTCGTGCCCCTCTGTACACCTCATCATCAAGCTTATATTTCCAACTGTCCCGTTAGAGGGTGGTGATGTCACGTCATGTTTCTCAGTCCTCAATAACTTGCTGATTAGTCGAATTAATGGCTCCCTTCCTCCGCAGTAGCCGACTTGAATTTCTTCTATCAAATTAGCAATACAGGTGAGTTATGATTTAGTCTTGCTGTTTAAACGTTATAAACATTTATTTAAGAATTATTTAATTACACTGGAACCTTACAAAAGGGTAAATATACATTTTGACATGAAATTGGAGAAATATATAAATTTAGTTTCAGTTATTACCACTAGGAGTGGTAGCTAACATCAAATGTATTATAAATCATTTATGTTAGTTCTAGCATCTCCGCTAGGCGCAGTAAATGACACCAAAGATATAAATTGTGTAGCCAGCCTAGACGAGATTTCCAAGCAATCATCTTCTATCAAGTAAAATATTATGGAATTAAATCTACATTTCAATATTCTCTACCCTATTATACGGGTAATTCGGAAGAATGGTAAGAAAAAAATTATATTATTTCAACAAGTTGTTGTCTTCGGAACTTTTGTGTATATTATTTTTCGCATCCAGGCTGAACCCATTTGATTACACATTACACTAATGAGTTAGAGATGAGGTAGATTAATTATTATTAGCACCGCGTCTTACTACCCGTTCGGGTTATACGCACTTACGCTAATGTGTAATGGTAGGGTGATTGTGAGATGAAATGAAGGACCTACAGTTTAACGTGGAATCCGAACCACGGTGGAGGCCTGGCATTCCCCACATTCACAAGATGTCTTGTCATAGGTGAAGGAAGGGTTTGTAATCAGATAAACCTTTACCGGGACCGAGGATTGAACCCCGGCCGCCAGCATAGAAGTCTGACACCTTACCCCTAGACCGCCAGGTCACCCAGAGATGAGGTAGAATTTAGATCAAATGTACCTAAGTTGGCTTAGAGAGACACTATAATGCCATCTGGTCGGAATTCGGAACCCCCTTCCCCTTCCCATCGCTAGTAATCAAACTAGATGAGCCTGACATTTAATCCACGTGTCCACCGGTGTGGATTTATTGGCATTGATAACACCTGTTATTATTGATAGCTTCAAAACGTATGATTGGTCACTGCAATTACAACACGCCACTACACGGTGATGACAACTGGTGTACGATGGGCCAGTCAGCCCTGGGACCTTTCACACGACTCCGGTTGAGACGCCAGTCGAGAAAGATGATGCTAGGGGAAGCCACTGACTTGGCCAACTGGCTCAAAATATACTCCTCAGGTCAGTCTACCTACCTGGCCAGTGAAGTCGCAAACTGCTGGGAAAAAAAATCAGCCCTTACATTGAACCATAAATATTATGGTTCATTGTAACCACTTCCTTCGTCGTCTAGACAATAATTTCAGATAAAGGTTTTTCCATTTTGATCCACAACAATGAAAATACCTTGTAATTCAATTAATAATTATAAATGAACAGCCAAGATTAAAAATAGCCTAAACATTCTCAATGGAGAAATACCTGCCGAATCTAAATATACCTAACCAGACATTTTCACATAATCTTTTATAAGAAAAACCTTTGTGGACATAATGGTAAATGTTTACTAACCTTAATTTTGGATATTTGACTTGGACGAATTACGATTGGAGAACCGCCATCACGCTGAAGTACTACTAAGCTCCACATAAATGTCATTGCGTGCTCGTCTGACTAGTGGAATTATTTATTGTTTGTTTTATATTTTAAAAGAGTTTGGTTTGATTATTATTATTATTATGTGTTTATTATAGTAAAGACTCAGGTTTTAGATATTTTGTTATTTATTGATTAATAATTATATAGACTTAACTATTGTCACTCATCTGATACGAACATAGTTTCAGGAAGCTTCGTGCAAGATTGATATGATCTTTTTTTTAGTCTAGACAATACATAGTAGTCCAGAATTGCATAGAGCAATGAAATATGAATGAAACTGCGGCTTAGACATTGAACGTTGGCTTAGGTCAGTTTTGTTGTCTTTAAATAATAGGCACCCTTAGTTTACCCTTTAAGTTAGCAAACTTACTTCACATTATTCCACTATGATAAGATAGGGAATGTAATCCACCAAACTAAGATTGCTATGTTTCAGGAAAACGGAGTGTATGTCTGTGTTAAAAATGACAGGGACATTTGAGTTTGTACACGCTATACACCCAGCATCATGTTACTCAACTATAGGATATAATGTATGCAGAGAAACGTGAACGCTGGCTTATATTGCTGCCCGCTATGTATCACGTGCGGTTGATCGGAGTGACGTCACGACAGATGCATGGCGCTTGCAGCGACGACAGCTATTAATCTTTGTGAGCGCAGCCGACAGTGGCGATGTGTGGAATGGATGGATGGGGAGTTCAGAAAAGCGGCCGACAGTGGCGATGTGTGGAATGGATGGATGGGGAGTTCAGAAACACACACTCCGAGCCGCACCAAGGTTTAATGATTTGTTCTCTGAGTGATGTTGATGAGCATATGGTCATGTGGGTTCGCGTGTGAAGAGGGGAAGGTTGCACTCATCGTAACAACTAATACACCGGTAGAGCTTGTGTAGCACGGCTAGTTTCGAAACTTGTGTGAAAACTCGATAGTGCCATCTCAAACCATGGTCTTGCGAACCACGGGCTGAAACAAAACAGTGCTAGTTTTGAAGGGTTTGTCGTGCTGAGAGTTATGTACTACAGAATGTTGAAGCTTTGATCCCCTGAACCCGAAAAAGTGGTTTTCACGATGCCTGTGTTTTTGTATCTCAGCCTAGAGCTTAAACCATTTTACCGATCGGGATGAAAGGAGTTTTATAAGGTTTCCAAAGGAATTTTTGGAACCAAGTATTTAACCCTAAAATAAAGAGTAGCTTACTTAAGGACAAAAAGAGAGAAAACAATGATTTTCTCGAAAAATATCTTAACAGTTTGATTGAGGCCCTTGGCCCTGTCGAGTGCAAGTCTAAAACTTATTTTGTGAGATGGTGGGCGGAAGGGTGAAAGGCGTGGCGTGGCTTCATAACCAACCAAGGTATCTTTCCGCGCCAACAAGAACAGATGGATCATGGAAACAATAGATGGCGCCAGTTACCGGGAAGATCTTGCGGAAAAATCATACGTTTGGAAATAACAGTTTTATCGAGAACGAGTGAAATTTGAATATTTTCAACACCCTTTCTAATATAATGTATAAATGTTTATTAATGGTTACATTTTCTTATTTTTTGTTATGAAGCCGTTAGCTTTCTACTGAAAAATGTTAATTTTATCAATATTTGATCACTATTAAAATTATAGAGGTGTGTATATAAAATTATAGCTTAATCAACATGCTTCTATTCTTGAACAAACCGTTTCCGAAAAGAAAATTGCAAAACAATATAAATTCTTGAAGATAACCGTTTGTTCCCACGCCAAATGAAAAGTGCCAATTGCCTTAACATTCGTATCTTGAAACTGTCAAGTACTGCAAACAAAATTAACACTTTTTTCACAGGTGAATGACTTAGAGGGTAATTTACATATGCGGATATCTTCAATTTTGATCATTGAGATACTAAAATAACTTTTCATTAACAATTTGTAAGACTATTAAAGATAATAAACTTTTATTTGAAATATATTTTTACAAAACCAATAGTTTCCAAGCTAATGCATTTTTTAAATGTAATTCTGAGAAAGGCGAGTTTTTTTTTGTTAGTACTCCTGTACATATTGTTCATTCACGGGAGGAGTTTACCTGGGAAAGGTCTTTTTTCTTACCAATATCCTACTATATAATAGATTTCTGAGTAGGGAAAAAAGTCCTTTCCCAGGTAAACTCCTACCGTGAACGAACTCTAGTCGCTTCTTCTCACATCTTTTACCTTCTTCCTTAAATCAATTTAAACGGAAGTTGTTTGGTCTACGGCAGCCAATAGTTTCCGGAACGCATCAGAGATTTCGTTGGGGTTATGGGGGGGTTGAGAATTTAGGACAAATAAAAATTATAAACGGGTTGATGACTTGTGTTATATTTTAACAGTTGAAATAGTTACAGTGTTCGGAATTAAATTTCTCGAAACGTTTATTTGCGTTATAATTTAAACATAAGAAATAGTTACGGCGTCATAAATTACTTAAGGGACGCTGCGCTAACCGTAAAGAGTGACTTCATACAGTGTACATTACGTCCATGGCGGTTACAAACTTCCTTTGTGGCGTACTTGGTAAAAACAGGTAACCGCTTCGTGAATCACCGTCTCGAACTACATAATAAATAAGAAATAAAACTACGGCTATGTTAAAGTAAATTGTTATAAAAGCCACCACGTTGGACCTTTTTTCTCACGTACTCTCTTCATCGTATCAAAAGCTTGTATACCAAGTGTACCACGTCCGGTGGACACAGTATCACCAAAGAAGTGTACGCGGTAAGCTCGCATCCCCAAGCATCACCCCTCAAGTTTCCAATCAAGGAAGGTAAATACTAAGCTCTGATTTGGTCGACTGTCCCACGCCAAACCTCTCCTTCACTCTGTGAAGCCACACGTGCAAATTGAGATAGAACCCAACTTTCGGGTGTAGACAAAATAATAACAACTGCGAATAGAAGTACAATGTCAACAATTGCTTCAATATAATGAAATTCACTAGATTGAAAAGTTAATAGCCTGAAAATAAGTTAGTGAATTTAAATGATAATAGCCTACAACTCCTATTATGGCTTGGGATACTTAAAATTAGCATAGAACCTCACACTTTCTTATAACTAAACATTTTAGATAAAAACATTTAGCAAGGATAGGTCATTACTAAATTAGGCCTGGAATAGATAAGAAAAAACACGCTGAAGGCTATTATGAACGCAATAGACCTAAATAGTTAAATAGCATTAATATATATGTAGGATGTTTAATCATCTTACTAAAAATGAAAACATAATATTTAATAAGAAACTTGAAGAGGGAGTATAAACTGGCTAAATGTTATTTGATATTATAACTGAAGGGAACTTGCAAGCCGATTATGAACAAATGAATCTACGTGTTTAAAGATATTAAATTAGTAAAATAAATAAGGGAAAATAAATATATGGGTGTAATGGTCGAGAGCTAAGAGCCAAAAAACCCTGACCACTTTAACCCGTCTCGGCACACCCGACCGGAACTCGAACCCCGATTTATTATTATTACTATTATTATCAGCAGCACCGCGTCTTACTACCCGTTCGGGTCGTACGCACTTACGCTAATGTGTAATGGTAGGGTTATTGTGAGATGAAATAGAGGACCTACAGCTTAACGTGGAATCCGAACCATGGTGGAGGCCTGGCATTCCATACATTCACAAGTTGTGATTAATACACGTCTTTTCAGAGGTGAAGGAAGGCTTTGGCAATCAGATAAATCTGTGCCGGGACCGAGGATTGAGCCCCGGACCCCCAGCACAGAAGTCCTACACCTTACCCCTAGACCACCAGGTCACCAACCCCGATTTCCCCATCATTCGGCAGTCTAGACTATTGCGAGAGTGACGCCTTAGACCATGTGGCCACCGAAGTGGGCAAGTTGCTCTTTGGTGAACAGGGGTGTCCCCTTTTTCCCCAATATGTTTTTGTAACCGTGTACATTATCTTATTTATGCTCTTTGATTGAATAGGGTACGATGCTTTCTTTTTACATTATGTTCCTGCAACAATGTCTATTCTTTCGTTTCACATAACTTACGAGTCTCAATTTTTTAGGTAAAGGAGGACAAAGTTTTTCCGGTAAAGCACCGTACTGTACCATTTTTGACCATTTGGTTTATATATTCTGTACAATGATGCGTTTCGTCCACAAATAATCATAAGTTTGCAAATGAAGAGAGAGAGGTGCGTCAATCTTCTTGAGGCCTGATCCATGATTATGTGCAGCCCGTGGCAATCTTTTGTTGAACTAACATAACAATGCGACCCGATTCATCTTTTCTATACATTTAAAAAAAACACCATTTGGTATAATGACATTTGGTAATTGATCATTATTTGAGTAAATTTAGCAAGTGAGACCGATTTCCAAAAATTGTTAAATTTGCTCACCAAATAGGGTACGCGAGATGTTTGGCAGCACATTGATTGTGAACAGTTGTTTTCTCCTTGGAATATAACAAACACCTGAGAGATCGCAGCTTACGAACACGCATTTTTCATGAATAAATAATTATATTATAATTTGTCGATGTTAGGGAAAATGTAGGGATGTAGTAAAAATGTACTTGTAAAGTAAAATAATAATAATAACTATTGTTATCATGTAGTTATATAAATGTATTAGATCTATATAGTTATTAAATACTATCAGCATTGTTTTCTCTTTTTAATTATTTGCTATCTCCATAATGTAGATATGTTATGCGTTGCATAATGACTGACACATGAATGTGTGTGTGGAATGGTTGTATTTCTTTTTGTTTTTCTCTTTCTCTCTCTCTTATTTAATTATACTTTCTGCATTTATTTTATTTTAATATGTTCATAAATTTGCAATTAGACTGTTTGTGTGGGCAATAGTTTTTGATTATCATTAATACTTTTGTCCAGGTATTGTAAATGAGCTTTTAGCACATACATACTAAGTGTAGATTAAGGGGCTAAGTGGAAGAAAAGGTGCTGGCCTTAACTTTGCATAAATAAAAACGATATACCTATTTTTATTATTATTATTAATACTATTATTAAAAGGGACCTATCACAATATTTAAAGCTTATCACTTATTCCATTGCTTTATTTATTTTTTACAATATCGTCTTAATTTTCTTTTTGTAATAATAAGT
>CABFOV010000234.1:16723-26762 GCA_902141375.1 Timema poppense
AAGTGAAATATATTTCAATTAGAGACCGATCTTGTAGTTTTATCTTATTAGAGGGGTATTCTTGTGGGAAACCAGTGGAATATATAATAATCTTTGCCTCACATATCATTCAGTAGAAGACCGAATTGTAAGTACATGCATCTAACAAAGGGGTATTTACGTGAGATGCCAACAGTAGAACCTACAAGTAATCCTACTTCACATAAAGTGGAATATCTCGCAATAGAAGAGCCAGCTGTGAAGGACTTGAGTGGTGGCAATTTGTATGTGTGCGTGTGTGCGCGCGCCTCGTAATTTTTAATTAGTTTGGCGTGATTTGTAGAAGCAATACGGTTGCTTATGTGAGCATTACTTAAACTTATGACGTAACCATTAGTTACTTAATTGAGTCTTGTGAAGAATCCTTCAAACTACCACTACTACGACTGGATGTGTGTGTAGAGTAATAAAACTTAAAATTAGAATACATATCAGGAGTTCAGGGGCAGATGGACGCAAGTCGAAAACATAGGAGATACTAAATGTTAGTTTCTAATTAAGGCCTCAGCAAGTGGTCAAGTGATTTGAGAACGTGACTAAAAGTCTCGACTCTGGAGGGTTTTAGCTCGATCCAAGGAGGGACTTAAACAATTTATATATCAAGCAATAATGTAACTCGTCACGGGATGTTACAATTTCATAATGTTAGTTATATTATTTTGCTTAGGAAATTCATGCACGCTCATAACCGACTGATTACATCAACACGTGACTTTCAGATAAACTTAATTATAGAACAGATACGACGCCCAATGTCCCTGCCGTTAATCCATCTCTCTGAAAGGGGAAGCCAAAATTGAACCCATGTTGAATTTTCGGGCATGATGAGAATAGAACTAAGGATCATAAAATTAGTAGGCAGATGCGTTAAAGATTTAGCTAAGGTCGGAATATGTTGCTATGGTCAGCTGTGGAGCTATAGTTCGATCACCATGGAATATTTTTTTAAAGCGTACATTTTTTAAATTGCTATATATTCGCCAATATTGAACACGAAATTGTATATTTCTTACAGATGTCAATACTAACATCGACTATAAAATATAAAAAATCATTTGAACGTGACTTGAGCCACTATTCAGTTGTGCCCCGAGAAATCCATGAGTGTTGGAATCGTAGGACTTGTCAACGGATAATTTATGTGTAGGGATAGGGGTAATTTTTAACGCCGTTAAAACTTTGTACATAATAAACTATCATATAAATAGCCTACGACTTAAAAAGCTTTCATCAACACAAATAATGGTTTAGCTAGCTATATAAATGTAACGCAATAATTCTAATTTTAATTTTTTCAAGTGAGCATGGTATATAAAGTTATATAAATAAAGCATAGTTTAAATTAGGGCATGATACGGATTATCTATACTTATTCCCAGCGGAAAGGATTGGGTGCGGTTTTTACAGTTTTTTTTATCATATTTTACTTCATGATTCTTTTTCCCCATCATATTTAGGTTTTGGAAAATTATTTGAAAGTTTTTCTCTTCTGTTTATTAAGGTGGCATAGTTTGTCACTGATAGCCCAGAATATCACTATATCATATAATGCTTTAAAACTAAATTAGCCGAGAGCAACACCTCTCACTAAATACCACAACACACCAGAAATTATGATGTCTTCTCAACAAGACGAACACATATAGATATACAGAGCTACAGAATAACTTAATATAGTACAGTTCACTAAAATACAATTAGAGAGCAGGGAATTGTAATATCTGGGTATCAAAATGAACACTTACACAGTGGGGTAGATGTGAGAAAGGTAAGATTTAAAGAAAATTATATACATACGCATTTGCGTAGAGGGAGAGTGGACAATCATTTAGGAAATATCCCTGTCAGTACATTTGAACAGGATTCGAATATCGACCTCCCTGTCAGCGTCAAACCTTATCAAGCTTCCCATTTAGTTCACGTACAACTGACGCGGTATTTATACGATATTACTTATTAAACACTACTAGGTATTTTTTGCTATTTATTTAGGATAATTGGATGTACAGAAAAATTAGGATATTACAAAATTTACGTCTTTTCATATGCTTATGTGGGCCAGTAAAATCCACGAAACAATAGTTTTTAAATACAGATTCTCCTATTAAAGTATTTAAATTTAGACACAATTTGTGGCAATCTAAGTCATCTGTTTAATTCTTCTAGTTTGTTTTGGCGCGCAAGATCTGTTTATTTTCCATAGTTATTATTGAGATTTTTTTTCTAGTGTTATTTTTAAATTGTATTATTTTGTAACGGTAATACGTTGCTATTTATTCAAACATGGAAGTTGAAAAACAGTTGAAAAATGACACCTGGACATGGGAATTGAACTAAAACCCTTTTCAATATGCTGTACCACTGATATCCCATTTTTTATTGAAAAACTCGGTATAACTCTTTATTTTCCCGCTTTCTATTAGAAGGTAATATTTTCATACAGCAAACACAATAAATAGGCTAAGATAAACACACTGTCGTAAGGCTGGCGAACCAAGAAAATACTGTACTAAAAAAGGGTTATTTATTTATTAATTATTACTGTCTCCTAATTACAGAGGGAAGAGTGCTACTAGCTGTTGCTTGAACATAAAAAAATTCCCCATGGAAAGAATTTGCCTCCCCCCCCTCACCCATCACTGCGAGAAATAAAATGTACCCCGTCCCCCCTCCAAAAATAATGTGCACCTGTTTGGAAAGAATTTGCCACTCTCTGGATTTATTTCACTCATCTCTGATATTCTCTAAAATGAAGCGGAAAGATGGCCTTGCATTGACGCGCACGGATGCGTGTCTTGAATCGTTGCTTCCCCTTCACTCTAATATGTAGAGGAGGTAACGATTACTACTAGAAGGTAAATAAATAAGAGGGACAAGTTTTTGAAACATATAATAATACTTATGTAACAGAAATAAATTTACTATAACAAAAAATAAGATGAGATAAAGGTTTACAGTAGAAGAACAAGATTTAAAGTTAAATATCGGGTACAGTATATAGTGTTAGAAATATCAGTTCGGAGTGTCAAGTATAAATTATAAGCAAAAAGGAAAACAACACCTTTAGATTGAACATATGGTAGGATTTAACAACTCCAGAAATATAGAACCTTGTCGTAACTCGGGAGAGTAAGTGTCTAAGACAACACAGTACCGGTTAAAAGGGGAGTTAAGTAGAAAGAGCACAAAGGTAGTCGTACTTTTGCCAGACTACAACCAGTCTAAACATAAAACATAGTGAAAGAGTAACTAATAAATAACACTACTGTAAATCTTATAGTTTTAGAGTTATTAGGTTAAATATGGGTCAAGCTAGCTGGCTTGAGTTAAATTAAAGATGAGTCCCACAGATACTCTAAATAATGAACAGTAAATGGACTATATATTATATACATACAGATGGCTATCAGTCAGGTGTAAACACCATGTAGTACTATGGCCGGTCTTTTCCCAGTGGGTACTGCCGGAGCATTCAATAGTACATAGAAACAATTACCCATACCCTGGGGTATGCAACAAAGCTAGTACAATCCAACATTAAATACATAGCCAAACCAAGACTCCAACAAGGGGCGAAAGGAAATACTAACCATGCGGGCCACAATTTGAAACTAGCCGTGTTCCGCACTTTGCGTACCCTAAATAGTAACACAGAAAAGTGACAACAAGAATGTAGTGTGACACTGACCTAACTAGGTCCTAAACAAAAGGCGTATACAAACTGCTTGTAGCCATACAAATATGGAACATGTGAACATGCCGTTTAGGGCGTTACGAAACATCACTGTGCCATAAGCACTCAGAATAGTTAAATGAATACATGGATTGGAAAAACTTGACCACCTGGTCCTCCTTATATATAGAGCTCAAAGCCCTCGTATTTAAAATATGTCAAATGGACATAAGAAAAATATAGCCAGACTATCTGACAATAGGTATTAACAAATTGGTTTCTTTGGCTAAATAAAACATGTCTGAAGGACATAGAACATAATCATTCATTCAGACTAAAAATCAAACATGTCAGAAGGACATAAAAAACATAATTATTTGTTCTGATCAAAGACAACATGTCTAAAGGACTTACAACATAATTAGTCTTTCAGACTAAAAATCAAACATGTCAGAAGAACATAAATAACATAATTATTTTTCTGATCAAGGACAACATGTTTGAAGGATATACAACATAATTAGTCTTTCAGACTAAAAACCAAACATTTCATAATTATAGAGCACAATTTCAGCTAGTGTCTGAAGGACACATAAAAACAATATTACAAAGTATTAATGACCTTTATATAGAGGACATGCTACAGCATGGCTTACTAATATTCAAATTTTTCAAAGAAGGACTTCTCTAAATAGTTTCTAGAGGTATCTGATTTTCAAAAAGGTTCCAGGCAAAGACCACTATGAATAGCTTCTAAAGACACCTATTTTCAAAACTTGTTTAGGGAGGAGGACCACTTCAAATATCTTCTAGAGAAGTGGTTCTCAAACTGGAGGTCACAACCCACCCACTGGGTAAGCCGATATAAGGGCTCACGAAAGTTTTTTATTCTAAAAATTGAGTCAAAATTTTAATAAGTTTGGAAGCCACTCTTCCAGACACGTCTAATTTTCCAAAATTATCTCAGAGAAGACCATTATAAATAGATTCTAGGGACATCAAAATTTAAACATTTGGTGAGGATTTACCATTCCAGATAGCTTCTTTAGAAATCTAACTTTCTAAACACTGTAATAGTTTCTGGAAGCATCCAATTTCAAAAATATTTTGGGGGGAGACCACTTCAAAAGACTTGTAAAAATATAAAATGTTAAAAAGAAAAATATGCAGACAAGTATCACTCTAAATAGATTATAGAGGCATCCAAATTAAAAAAAAATATTATTAGATAGCATCAATCCAAATAGCTACTGACAAATCTAATTTAAAAAAATCAGGCCAGGAACACTTAAAATAGCTTAAGGAGACATTTTTATCTCCAAAACTTTCTTAAAGAGGACCACGCAAACAACTTCTAGGGAAATACAAATTCTAAAGGTTTTATGGATGAGAGCTATTCTAAATAACTTTAGGGGAAGTCTAATTTTCAATATATTTCCAGTCAAAGACCATTACAAATAGCTACCGAAGCATCCAATTTTAAAACAGCAGCTGTGACGGGGGAGAGGGTTGGATATTTTAATTGGAGGTCCAAGCATATAAAATACCTTTTTTGATTATTTACTCCCCCTCCATCCCATCCTCCACAAATAAGGTTCCACCACTAACCTAATCAACAATGAGAGGACTGTAACACTCAGCAAAATAGTAAAGTGGTCACTAAACTCTTGCGTTGGTGCAGCAAAAGATATACTGGAAACTATTATTATTGGTGTGTACTAGACAACAACCTTGATAGTAATAAACATAAATGTGTTGTAGCCAAGAGGGTCGCTCAGATACACATATCTCGTGGGCTGGAGTTTGCAAACTCGGCAATCAAGCCATAACAGCGATCTCATTTCTCTCACACTTACATAACGTTTACAGTGCTTGGTGGGTGAGTGTGTTACTGACGTCGGATTTTCTGTAAACTAGATATGTTAGTATTTTTATATTATGATTAAAGCCTTTATGAATACATTAATTCCTTTACCTGGAATTCATTGATCTGAAATTTTTACCGAAACATTTTCTTGAAGATTTACCAGAAAGTTAATGGGAAAAGAATCATCTCTATATTGAACAAGTGTCACCGAGACCTAAAGCTAACCTCCTAATAGCCAATAAGCTGAATCCAAAGTTTGGTATCTCCAGAATCCCCCCTACCCAATCGTTGTTTTCGTATTCAGTAAAATCTGCAACGTTTGCGGGTTTTGTATTACTCGCGCGCAGTTTCCCGTTACCGCCACCGCGGCGCTGCGCTCCCATGGGTCTGACCGACCATGTTCCCAATCCGTGATCATCCGCTGTGTTATCCCGCAAATATTTGAAGTGTGTTGATTGTGACTGAGCTTAAGCCCCTGTGCCCCCTCCCCCCTCATATTGAACATTGGTTATCTCGCAGCAGTGATCGGAAACTGAATAAGAGTGGGATGGGGACACAGGGGTGAGGGTTGCAATGAGAATATATACTCGGAATCGTGACGTGTTCGTTTTATCGAGGCGTGGAGTTGTTTTAATTATTTCACAGTCGGATTGCCACAATAATTATATATATAACAAATAAAGTTATTTTTAACAGGGGCAACACAGAATATTCAAGATAATTGATAATTATGGCTTTGAAGCTTCAGAACTGGCATTTTAACTGGCATTTGGTCCTGAACATAATAAGTATGTATATCTATAATCATTATATTTACATAATATTATACTATACATAATATTATATTATATAATGATTATATTTTCTTTACATAATATATATAATTACATAGCTTGAAAATGCGAGTTCTGAAGCTTCAAAACCATAATTATCAATTATCTTAGAATATTCTGTTTTGCTCCTGTTAAAAATAACTTTATTTGTTAGAAGAAGGCTAAATATATGTTTCTAAAAAATTATACCTAGTACTAATTAAAGCGACCTTTCGCGTGAGACGTCTTTGAAACTGAGCTAGCTAATAATTACATTTCATATATGTTTTTTTAAATTATAAGAACTAAAATGTGAGACTTTCAATCCAAGAGAGACGTCTTGATATATAATTTTCGCCTCAATTTGATTATGAAATAACAAACCACCTCTTAAATAAAGCGAGATTTCTGTATGTCGACAATGTGTCTCATCGCTCTTATGGGTGGCTTAATCTAAGGTATCCCTGGGAAAACTTGTGCTCACCACCTGTTTTTGTGGGGTCCGCGAGCTACTGAATGATGACCAATACATGAAAACCCCAAAATTTCAGCCAAGAACGGTTAATTCTGTTCCGTTATAGCTCTCAGATCGGCTACCCCTTGTCATAGTCGGGTCATGTGACCAGCTACACACCCCTGGACCATTGTGGGCAGCTTCTAATCATGAATGAACTCCGGTTTCAGGTGGAGCCGGTTCCTCTGTCATTCATTCACTGACACATTCATTAACAAACTCGAGAGTGGGCTACTAATGGGAGTTCAACTTGTCCCTTTTGGTCCACATGACCCGTCAGACCACTTTAGTTTAACATTGTTACCAGCGCAACGGTGGGACAGACTCTTGACTTACATTCCTGGTGAGGGGAGGGTTGGTGCATTTCCACCCAAATTTACCTTGATCACTTTATCGCTTTGGGTTGGATGGATTAAGTTACTAACACTTAACCCGCATCATCCTGTTTCCCTAGATTAGATGATAGCTAGAACTTGCACAACTTGAACCATTCACTCTCGTCCAACAGCTTTAAAAATTGAAACCTGAATGACTTGTGGATTGGTTTATGAATTCATTAAAATAAATCTAGGAAATTGAAAACTTTATAACATAATTTTTCCGCTGTAGCTAACTACTGGTCCGGAATATCCAAAAATGTACAGTACACTAATAAGGGCAAGTATGAGAAGTATAATTTAGAGAAAATAAACACGCATTTGCTTGTAGGGAGCTTAGTAAACCATTAGAAAATACACCCCAGTCCCATGGATAGGATTACAGCCTCGACCTATAAGTCATACCACCAGGCAAGGTGATAATGATGCCCTTGCCCGTGTGTCCAGCGATGTATATACCTAATATTATTCTCTCTATGGTGATCTAACTTTAACCAAGTAAAACCTGGAGTTTTTTAATGTGTTGAATTTAAATAAGTGCACTGTGATTTATAGATCATAAGATGACTAGAATATAATTTAAGGCATTTTAACTAAAAATTATTTATTTAAAACCAAAATAGAACAACATGATTATTTATAAGCCAATATTCTACTTTTATTTAATTGGGAAACTGCTTTTTTTCCGTGTCTCTAGTATGACACTCATGGTTTCTGCCCAAGTTAGAATATACAGTGAGACCTCGGTAGACCGAGCCTCAGTAGTCCAAAATTACGGGTAATCCGAACACACTCTTTGGAAAATAGGGGGGATAAAAAGTCAAATGAAATATGTTTTATTGGTTAGCAAGGTCAAAGTTAAAAGAGAATTGTAAGTGATATCTGATAATAAGTGCTTAGTATTTACATTTGTAGCCAACAAAATGTGTTTACCTGTAACTAAAAATAGTTACGCTACATATTAAGTGTTAAATGTCAGTTAAATAAGTGAAAATTTGATCAAAATCATTCAATTGTTATTTAAAATTCGTGAAACAACTGTATCCCCGTATTCTCCCGAATTTTCGCTAATCCGGACATGCTTCGATCCCAATTAGTTCGGATTAACAAGTTTCAAGAGTGTTTTTATTGTGATAGTCATCGTAGAGTTTATGGGAATAAGCAAAAAAAATTTAAGGGCACCGGTTCAATTCTAAGCTATGCTTAAAATAATTTACTGTTTGAATAAAGTTTTATCCTTATACTATAGTACAGATATTTAATGCCGAGTATTGTTGACAGATATATTGAGTTAGTTTGTAAGTCACGTGGCGTTATAAGATTTTATTTAGAAATTCTCTTCTCTAAGTAGCCAAATAGAGATACATTAGCTTTATCAAATGACAGCCAAATAAATTGAAAAACAGCGTATAGCCTGAACAGGTAGTAAGATGCGGTGCTAGAAACCATTTTTAAAATAAATAAAAAGTAGTGTAGCTACATTTGGCTATTTCAAGCAAAATTATAATATAAATTCACACAAGATTCGTGAATTATTACAATCTTTTTTGTTTAACTTTTACGGAATATGTGATCTTTAATTACATAAGTGAATTTTTAATGCCTACAAATGTTTTATTCTATTTATTTTACATATGAAACAAAACAATTGTAAAGAACACTTTTGTACTTGCTTGCATGAATTGTTTATGACTTAAACATTTTCCGTTGGGTAATTAAAAAAAACTAATAAGGCCTTCCTTCCCGCCTCATACCCGCTTTATTTAAGGATTTAAAATAGTGTACAAACATAGCAAATGTCATATACGAATTATAGGGAAAATGAAATCCACACAATTCAATCTTATTGTAACATTTTAATAAAGCCTGCCCAAATAATTCGTGGTTGAATTATAATACGCATGCATACAAGGGTGTTAGATTATTAACAAAGTTTGAAACTCCGTCATTGGTATAAAATGTTTACTCTTCCAACTGGCTATATTTTCATGGCCCTCTTGGTATCCAAAAACGGCAATATTGCAAATTATCGCCTGCGTACAATTTTATTGAAACGTTTCGAGTGAAAAACAAATCATGTCATATTTATTTTAAATGGGTATCATATGTGAAATTTGCTTTTATAGAGCCTAAAATGTAGTTTGGCCCTATTATATAGATAACATATTGTAATTGTGAACAGATTTTACCCCAAAAAGTGGGCATTACAAATATGTATCTCTGTCCTTGGAGCTACAGTTAAACAGTTTGGTGGGTTTGGATTAAACTTGATATTTATAGATTATATTGTCATAACTTGGGGATTTTTATAACCCTCAGATAAAGGGTGGTATACTGATAAATAATTATTGAAAATTTGAAATATTTCGACAGTGCCTCTGACAGTTTTGATTAAACTGTAGTCCAACTTATTAGCTCAGTCGGTGGCGTGTCTGTCTACTGAGCTAAGAGTCCCGGGTTATATTCCTGGTATGACCGGAAAATTTATCTTTTGTGAAATTAAGGTTCCGCCCCCCCCCCCCTTATCCCCCTTTCGCACTGATAAATTAACGGCTTGGGTTTGGATGTGGATGTTGGGTCTGTTCTAAATTTAATTTTATGCATAAGGCATATGCTGAAATAATCGGTCGGTTCAGAAAGTGCACATTTAAACATCAAATAAAAAAAATGAAAATTATTAAAATGTATACTTTGGGAGGGTTTGACATCACAAATGACATTAGATACTTGTTTCTCGGTGAAAAATTTGGTTAAGGG
>CABFOV010000234.1:27672-52044 GCA_902141375.1 Timema poppense
GGGGGTAGTTAACGTGGGAGAACTCTTCTGCCATAGCGGCTTTGTTTTTAAAAATTTTACATGCCAATAGTGGATTGTTCGTGCATTTTATGTTTACAGCGTCAATGCATAGAGCTACGCAAAACTCAAACTTTCTTTAAAATGTAACGAGAGCCCTCTTTGTTATAAAACAAATATTGAAATTGAAGCTTTGTTTCCAGAGAGTTAATAACTACAGGTCGAACACAATACATCGTGTTGAATTTACCGAAATTGAGTTTATTTTACTCTTAACATTCTAACTATTTTTGTTACGTATTGCCACTGGTATTTATCTACGTGTATGAAGGAATGACCAAATTTGATCAAGTTTAAATATGGCAAATATTTATTTAAAATAACACTTTGGCTGAGTTTCTTTGCAAATAAAATAAGTAAATATTTACTATAAAATGATATATCCATAGAAAAAGGTACAGAGAGGGACAGGAACAAATAAAAGGCCCGAGTTCAATATGAGTTTTAGAGGGAAAGGAACACAAATCACATTTTACATTGCTGCCACTGGTCTGGACATTTCTTTACGTAGTGTACCTAAATTAGTTGTTACTGGCCAATCCCTTGACCAAGGTTTTGTTTTATCAGAACTCTTCAGGAAGGTGCAACAAAACTTCCTACAAGAGGAGACAAAAAAACAAAATGGAGTAAAATAAATTCAGTAGAGTACTTAAATAGGGACAAATATTATTATTATTATTAATAATAATAATAATAATAATATTAGCACCGCGTCTTACTACCCGTTCGGGTTATACGCACTTACGCTAATGTGCAATGGTAGGGTGATTGTGAGATGAAATGGAGGACCTACAGTTTAACGTGGAATCCGAACCACGGTGGAGACCTGGCATTCCCCACATTCACAAGATGTCTTGTCAGAGGTGAAGGAAGGGTTTGGTAATCAGATAAATCATGAACAAATAAAAGGTACGATTAACACAACAGGACAAAGAGAGGAGCTATTTTAAATAGCTCTGAAGAAAAACCTCTCATCACTATTTCTATTCTATGTTTTATTATTTAATTTTGGTTTTAATCAAAACCAAACACAAACCCAATTTTAATATATTCCACTACTTGTGGAATCATTTTATTATTGTGTATCGCAATTTTATTTGAATAATCATTCCTAGAGTTAATAATGATGCATGTTTCAAACGATCATTAATAGATACAATAAAATAAGAAACACGATTTCATCTCTTTGAGAAAACGTTAGTCATAGTAAGACTGATCAAATCAATTATATAATATTTTCTAAATAAAAGTTATTAAGCCATTTAAAATGAAGTTAAATGCCCTTTTTGATTGGTAAGAGGGTTTAAAAAAAATCGACTATTTTTACTAGTGAAACCAAATATGTACACAGTTTGGCAAGGAAAGAGGTTTTAAAAATTGGTTGCATCTTTTATATGAAATACATGTCATTTTCGGAAATATTTCTCATAAATATTTAGTCACAATAAAATCGTTCAAAATTAAATATATTTACATTATTGTTACTTATAAGTCTAATATATTACAAATTGATCAAAACATTTCAATTTGAATTTAAAAAAACCAGTACCTATATTATTATTATTATTATCACCGCGTCTTAATACCCGTTCGGTTTATACGCACTTACGTTAATGTGTAATGGTAGGGTGATTGTAAGATGAAATGAAGGCCCTACAGTTAAACGTGGAATCAGGACCATGGTGGAGGCCTGGCGTTCCTCACATTCACAAGTTGTGATTAATACACGTCTTATCAGAGGTGAAGGAAGGGTTTGGCAATCAGATAAATCTGTGTCGGTACCGAGGACTGAACCCCGGACCCCCAACACAGAAGTCCGACACCTTACCCCTAGACCACCAGGCAACCATGTACCTATATTATTTAGTAAAGTTATTGTTTCTTCATTTCTATCTTACATATCTTACAGGTGTATGTATAAGAATTTAAGCGTACGTTAACGTTTGGTCTTGTCCAACAGTTAAAATATAACTTACTTTTAAAAACGTCCGTACTAATTATTTTCACCTGTCAGTGAAATTCAGTAATTGCTTGTTGGAGCGAGTGTTGCGTGGGAAGGAAGGTGGGAAGGGGGGCGGGGGGTATTCTGAGTTTCAAAGGCACGTGGCGTTCGTGGACTATTGTACCCAGGGACTGGTGCAGTGTTGCACTTAACCGGTTGTGTAAAACAGGACTACAACAGAGTGCAGCATACAATGGCATGTGTGCTGTTTAGTCTTTGACCTAAACTATGGTATATAAAAGTGACATAAGGGACAGAAAGGGCGTTAATATAAGGAAAATACAAACTATTTTCTAAACATAATTTAAATCGTTACCAAAGAATAATGAACGTTTTACAAGATGATTAGATTTATTTAATTTATTTAATCATTTTATTAAATGGATACATCACGGGGGTGCTACATTTTCAAACATAGATTGTATAATGTTATATAATTATTTATGTTAATTTAATTTATATAAATAAAGAATTATTATAAATATTGCTAAAAGTCTTTCCTCTTGAAGTTTGATGAAAAGGCTACACGCTCGCTTCTCTTTAAATATATCCTCTATTCCCCTTCACTTACGTTCGGAAACTGTTTCTAAACCTTGTAAAACCTGGCTCCGTACTTGGGGGATAAAGAATGTTTGGTCTTGCTATATTATTTTCTTGTTTCTTTTCATACTTTCGTAAAAAAAAAAAAGTGTTATTCAGGGTGCCAATGTAGAAAAAAAAAATCTGTTGTTTAGTACCACCTTTTTTCCTTAACTCGGTTGTTTCCAAGATGGATGTAGGGTGGCGCTGTAGAAAGATGATAACACTATATTTGTTTACGATCCTTCGTAAAGAACTGAGGTTACACCAGACAAGTTGTGAAGGTTTTCTGATGATTAGTTATCGTACTGTGATAATCCCGAGGATGTTAAATATAGAGCCGTGGTTCGTCATTGTCGTCGGTGAGCTGGTGACTTGACGGATTCCCCTCCTATCTACCCTCTTATGAAATTTACTCTTTTTTTTTTCATTCTTCCACCACATGCAATGTCGACTCACGTGTTTTCATTATTCTCCTTCTTTTACTCTTGGTTCTCATTCATCCACGTGAAATGCGAACGTAACTGAGTAGCATTGCCGTCTTTGGGTTTTTACGTGTTCCCTCTTCTCTTTAGTACTCTTTAGTTATCATTTTGGTTCATGCCAAGTTTATATAGCGTGGTATCGATTGAGTCAGTGGGCTGGTGACCCGATGTGTTCCTCTCTTCTCTTTTACTCTTAGTCCTCTTTCTTTTTTTCGCAAGCAATGTTAACGTAGCTGGGTAGTAGACTTGTTGATCCACAGTTTACTCACTCTGCTTACCAAGCGAACTATTTAGTGAATGCGATAAACCCAGCAGTTTTACGTCCTTAGGAGCGCTGTTCATCTCCTGCGTCCCGTGTCGGCTCGTAATGCCGTTGTCATTGTAGGGAGTAGTAAAATGTTAGCAGGGGATTCATAGGGAGTTAGAAGCAATAGGCGAAAAGCCTGACTCGAGTGGTTTAGATGCCGGCGCCTAAAATGTAAGTTTCTGGATGTTGATGAGATTAAGGGCGATACATTCATAAATACAGATCAAGACAAATAACTCCCCAAGTGTGTTAATTATCTTTCCACGCGCTTCGGTGACTGCATAGTCTAAGGTGCCACTCTCACAGTAGACTGGACTGCTGATGATGTGGAGATTGAGGTTAGAGTCTCGGTCGTGTCTACTGAGGGTATGTTTTTTCCCAAATTGTTTTCCGTTTTCCCTACACGCAAAAGCGGGCACATTCTCTCTAATATGACCTTTCTAATCGCTATAAATATTAGCGTTATTAGTACAAAGGCGTATAACCCGAACAGGTAGGAGAACGCAGGGATAAAAATAATTAACTTTCCTTACTCGTGGAACACTTTCGGTAGGTTGAAAAAGAACGGACTTAAAGGTTATTTTCAGCGTAAGCAGCTATTTTCGATGTGTATTAAAATAATATGTTAATTTAAAAAAGGGAGAAAACTAGCGTGTACTATTAACACTTTATATGCCTTAAGAACTGGTCTAATACTTAAACAGGCACAGTGCCGAGCTTTCTGACTGTCGATTCATAAATTATAATATTATGGTCATGTTGGGAATTGAATCCATTACACCTAACTTAGTTGATGGATTCACTACCTTTAAATGTAATGTAATTAGAGACACTGACTATATCACAGTTTTTGAGATAGTGTAAGCTTCAGCCTTCAAGTAAGAAACAAATCAAAAATTAATTTAAAAAGAAAATATTGAGAATACAATTTTGTTACAGAATATTCTATATTATTTTGTAATATTTAGTTTAAAGGCAAAGATAAGATATTTAATAGTAATTAAACAAACCATATTATATTTATTCGTGAAGGTGATTATACTAAGAAAGGCTAACTGATATGATGACATTATAAGAAGAAAATACGGAATCAATCTTGGAAGGAAAAGTGGAAAAGAGAAGGGAAGCGGGAATACAATGACTGCAATTGATGGAGGGATACCTCAAACAGGGAAATAAAATAAAGTTTCAGGATGTAAAAAAATGAAATTGCTGCTTGTTGTTAGGATAGGCTGCTTAATTTGGACAAAGCAACGAACCCATCGAAATACAGAAGATAACAATAATAATGCTTGACTTGGAGCCATGGTTGACTTATTCCATATTAGCAGTCTGGCCTCAAATGATAGTTGAATCACTCATTGTCATTCGAATGCAAGTTTTTGTTCTACGTTCAACATAAAATACATTATGCTCCATAATTTTTCATTCTTGTTTATATAAGACATATCTTTAATGATTTTCGGAAGGTTATATGAAGACTTCCTCTAGTTAAAAGTCTTTCCACTTTCTGTCTAGTAGGGTCAGTATGTTTTTATGTACAGTACATCTCTAAGAGTCAAATTTTCACAATCAAAACATCAGGTCTATGATTTTCGCATTTCCTTGCAAAATCCTCTGGAAGATATCAAAGAAAGTTTCTCACAGCTTATCTACCGATAGAACAAATGCACAAATGAAGGCAAGTATCTGCCTGAGAGGATATGGCACTTTAACTAAAATAATTTATTTCTGTCACAGTGTCCAACAATACTTCTCATTTTAAAGATTCCTTTTAGTTAGTCATTGATTTGTATCAATACATATTCTTATGTATGTCTATTGTAAGTTGAATTATAATCTACAATTTCTCTTTTGATCTGAAATTGGAATCTACATTATAATTTTTCCTTGCTTTTAAAGTGCAAATACGATTTTGGTGGATAAAGGTTTAAATGAATCAGTTTTTTTTTAAACATTCTTTTTTCTTTTTTATAAATTTTCAAGTTTGAAAGTTTTTCATATCTCTGGAGTGGTACTCACCAAATTTTAGAATTCTAGCTCTTTGAGAAGTACTAAAAATTCACTGGACATATAAACGTTACATACATAGGTTTACATACGTACATATACTTTTATTAATATAGATAATCGTTTGTCAAATGTGAAGCTTTATTTTATCCCTCGAATTTATATAACAATGTATATTATTTAGTTTCACTTATCATATGATTGATCTTAGGCATACATTGATTTTTATATAAATTCCATCCATTTGTTTACTCAGTTTCTATATACAGGGGCTAGATAGTGTTTAGTTTCAATTTTTTAAATTTTTGTAGCCAACTTTATTGATTACCATGCTCGTTTTAGGATTCTTTTTCTCTTTTAATCTTTTGTAAATGGTACTATCCTACACTGGAACAGGGAAGGTGCTTCCCACTGTATGAGCTATAGGCAAATGGTTTCGTTAGTTTTAAGGGAAATGAGTGAGAAAGTCTCTGCGTTGTGCTGAGTCCATTTATTTTACTTATCCAAACAAGGTCGAGACCTCAGCCGACGTGCCCACCGATGCGGGCAGTGACGATTTTAAACCACTCCCACATGAAGACAAAGACGTCAGTCTCGTCTAGTCTCTTTTAACAGTGACAAGGAGATCTGGGTTTGAATATCAACCAGGTGCACTTAGGTTTTCTCTAAATTGTTCTTAAATTTCAATTCACGCAAATTTGGGAATTTCTTTTTCAATCCTATCATTCTTATTCAACTTGTATAAATATGTGGTTATCCCGGACAGGTAGTAAGATATGGAGAACGGAAAATATATAATATATCAAGGTATTAGTTTTTGATTTAAAGTGGTTATATGAATGACTTGGACTCCCTTAAGGTTTTTACATATAGTTTAACTCACATCCATCACTAGGTAAGGAGAATATGATGATGTTTGGGGGAGAGAGAGAGAGAGAGAGAGAATGTTTGTGATATCAAGTTGAGTTTCAATTAGGGCGTCGTCTAAAGTGTAATGGAACAAAGTTAGTAATGACATTCATTATCCGTGAAGCCAGCCAGCTAGCCCATTAAACCAGCGCGCATCTAGATCTGCGCACCGATAAAAACACCATTCATTCCTGCCTCTTTGTATGCTAAACACGGCATTTAATCATTAATCAAGCTAACTGCCATCATCATTTGTTGCGTCTTTTCTTAATAGTAGTGCTTAATTTCGCACTGTCAACCATTTTTATTTCTCGCAATACATACGAAGTATGTAGAGTCTTACAATCGTGAAAAACACGTCTCGAGGCGTGTATGAGAAACGTTTTAAAGCTCCTTATTTAGAAAAGTAAAATCTCATATCTTAAACGTTTATATTTTTAAATTAATAGTATTCACGCCAAAGGGGCAGAGATGAGGAAAGTAAACTTGAGAGAAAAATTACCCGAATTTATTCCCTCAGTACAGCCGGCAATGATTGAACCGGGACTTTTCCATAACTAGCAAACAGACTCGATGAGCCTAACATTTAGGCCATGAGGGTGCTGATGCATGTCTCTATTTTGATCTTGTGGATAAAAGCGTCTTATTTAATTGTTTTTTTTTTTCTGAGTGATGGAGAGGTCATGATTCAAACCCCTGTATGATGTATTGAGCGTGAATTTTTACCTGAATGGTTCCCCGCTCCCCCAAAATTTATTCTAAATTCTATCTTTCTCATCCCTGCCCCATTATTGTATTTAAATGATAACATCCCGGTTTGCAGAAACATATATATACACACACACCTAAACACATAATATTTTAAAACAAAAATGGAATGTTCTTCGGTTATGTTAGGTAATAAAACATAAATAAATAAAATGGCTGTCGTGACTTAACTTCCTTGAACATATCCCAATAAAAAGTACCCGGACTGTGGAGCCCGCCTAGCAGCGGAGTGATTTTATTTCCTGGGATTTTCTCTCGACCGCTCTGCATCGCCCAGGGACTAAAACTGTGCGTTAATGAAGTTTCCCTGCACAACACTTGACAAATGCTCGGCCTTTTCAAGTAGCGCGGGACAAGCGTTCGACAGGGGGAGATGGGAAAGTTTGTGGTTTGACAACAAGTCTGTTTGGAACGTAGACTGGATGCGTTTCAGAAGTGGCCTCTTCGGAAGGCTGGAATGGCGTAACTAATCGTTTCAGGCATTTCATCTTCACAAAATACATTCTGTTTTGATTAAACATGCAAACATTCCAGTCTTTATGGATTGGCATTTTGAAATGTTATGGACGCTCTGCGGGACAGCTTGAGCATACCCCTGTGTGCACTAGATATCATCGTTGAAGGAACATCATGGCTACTATTGGGAAACAACGTTGTCATTTTATCGCTTTTGTGTGGTCTATCTCCCCTTAAATATAAGACAAGTCTCGCAACGCTGCAGCGCGCTGGTTAGTTGAGGTTGAAAGTAGCTCCTTCCTACCGACATAACTAAGAGCGAGGAGGTTTGGCAACAGTTAACCTGAGAGAGAACTAAGATAAAGCTTTTCTCCCTTTTGATCTACAGTTCCCTTAGTAATTATATTGGGTGTAGTGTAGATTCTAAGGGCACCACCTACTTGAAGGGGAATATCCTTACACTTAAAAAGAATTTATTAAATGAACTACAGTTCTAAATCTTTAAAACCACTTAAACTATACTCAACTATCTTATAATGTTCGGTTGTGACCCTGTTAAAAATGACTTTATTTGTTTAACGAGGGCTAGAACTATGTTTATAACCATTTACTTTGAACTCAGAACTGAGACGTTTCACATTGAGAGGGACTTTTTTTAAAAAAAATTATAAAACTTAATTTGCAAGGTTTATGAACCTATAAAAACATGTTTATATATTCCCTATACACATTGATTTGAACCCTAGTTTAAAATAATAAACCATTTCTTAGAAAAAACTTGATATTTCTGGACGTCTGCTACGCGTCTTAGAGCTCAAATAGGCAGTCTCCCTAAGGCACAAGTGGATTACCTACCACTTGGAACTATACGTCTTGTAAACTATGAATCCCTTGAACTAAAGCCCTTTGAGGGTTATCAATGTTTTAAATCCGAGCAATCTTGAGCATGGTTAATTCTTATCAGTTTGTGTTGACTTTCATCTCTTTTGTTTAAGGTGAGATGGAAGAAAACGCGAATTAAGGTCCGTATTTTTGCGTTTTAACGAAAAAAACTTGAATTGACCAAAATAAATAAAATATTGCCTTAGTAAAGCGGTTCCCAACCTTTTATCGCTTGAGTACCCCTTGGCAGCCCATTTTCATAATTTGTGCCCTTAATTTTAGCGAAATGTTTAATTACTACAGTAATAGTTATTTCTAATTTATTTGTTTCAACTGAAAATAAATTGGCTAATAATGGAACTGAAAAGTAATGCAAGCTGAAATACATTTATACATCCAAATAGCAAAAGTTATATTAAAAACTAACACATTTAATGTATTTATTAATCTGTTATTAATTTTGAAATAGTTGTATTAAATTGAAATCATTTTCTCAAGGTTCACCTTGACCCTCGCCATATCGTTGAGTTAATTTAATTGCTTTTTACTGATCTTTTGTCTTACACTGCTTTCATATTTCCGCAATTATTCAAATATTTTCACGTACCTCCAAACTTCCTGGCACGTACCCCTGGGGGTATGCGTACCTCACGTTGGAAACCACTGCCTTAGTAGATTACGTTTGGTTTAATTTTCTACATATTGTAACGATATTAGTGTCTGACAATGGGATCGGTGGGCTTCTCGTTTGCTTACCCTAACTGCGCTCTCTGTTCTCTCTCTCTCTCACTCCTTGTTTAGTAGGTGTTCAGGGGCAGTCTCACTGCCAGTGTGTGGGCTAGCGCGTCCAGTGAATGAGTCAGCATGTCTAGTGTATGGGTCAGTGTGTGGTCCAGCATGCCCAATGTATGGGCTAGCTCGTCCAGTGAATGAGTCAGCATGTCTAGTGTATGGGTCAGTGTGTGGGCCGGCGTGTCCAGTGTGTGGGCTAGCGTGTCCAGGGAGTGGGCCGGCGTGTCCAGCGAATGGGCTAGCGTGTCCGTAAGTGGGTTGGCGTGTCCAGCGAGGGGATCAGTAAATCTAGTGTTCTTGTAACGCGGGTCAGCGCAGTGTGTCGTACGTGGGGACCAGTGGTGACTTAAGTGAATGACACGGGGGGTGTAGACGTTGATTGTTATTATGAACTGTGTTAATATTACACACTTTTGTGACTCCATTAAATATTTAAATAGTTATAAAAGGTTTTATAGTTATTTGTTTATTTAATTTAAATCCATTTTATGTCAGCAACGCACCCCGATATCTTTAAAAGAACTCACGGTTCACATGGTGACCAGCCCGCGACTCGCAGGTCGCACACGTACCTAGTTACAATATTGTAATCTTAATAGTGTTAGGTTTTTTTTAGCCTCGTTTCTTACAATCCATTCGGGCTATACGCTTAATTACTAATTATGATAATGGCTTAGAGATTATGAAGGTTGAATTTAAAGGAAGTGTACTTTCATTTTCATGACGATAGTGTGGGAAACCATTCAGAAAACTACACTCAGTACACCCAACCGGGTTCAAACCACTGACATCTTCGTCATCGGCAGTATAGTCTAGATTATTTGTAATGAGCATAGCAGCATTTCATCATAAACCTATTTAAATGAATAGAAAAATTGCCCATGACTTATTTTCAAGAACTTACTACTCATCCTAAAACATATGGAATATTATACTAAACATAAAAAGCAATAACTTATTTGCTTTATTTTGAACAAAAATATTGTTGTTTTTTTTGTCATAAACACTGCAAAAATACGGACCTTAACTCAATTTCTCTTCCATCCCACCTTAAGATCACGTTTTCACAATCACCAAGGGTCACTTTTACCTTATCATATCTTACTATGTAATGTAAAATATTGTGGTTTATTAAATTTGAGTCTGCCTCATATCAGAAAAACAAGTGCACTCTAAAATTTGAGAGTTTAAGCTAATTCTCACCACATGTTTGTCTTTGATTTAAACTAAAACATTTAAATGCCATTATAAAGTGACACATTTTCTTGTGTTTATTTAAATATCTGTATACAATTATTTTCTATTTTATTATTAGAGATAAAGTAGTGATTACTTGAATAGATATTTAAAATTATAGAGCCTTCGTCTAATTCATAAGAAAATAAAGGCATAATATAGTTGGCTAATTTATTCAATCAAAGTTTAAAACACCATTAAAATATTTAAGTAATTTAAATAGCTCTATAGTAGTGACATCTTAACAATTTTTTAAAATGTCATGGAACATCTGAACGCCTGAATTGTGTTTCTACTCTAGTGGCTTAACTAATATAGAATTGTGTGACCCACTTCGTTGGCTACATTTTATAACGTGCTACTCTAGTGTTAGACTAAAATGCTGATGATGGAAAGATCGGGGTTTGAATCTCAGTCGGGTGTCGGGTGTAGTGAGGGTGGTTTTCCAAAATGTCTTTCACTCTCGCTCCATGAAAATGCGAGGCCACTTCCTCTAAATATAACCTTTATAATCCCTAAAACTATTAGCGTAGTTAGTACATAGTCGTATAAACCGAACGGGTAGTAAGACGTGGTACTAAAAATAAATAGTGTTTTTGTGGTGCCGTATTGAAAGGAAAAGGAGGGTGCTCGAATATATACATTTTGAAATAGTTGCCTTTTAATACAACATGATTTAACGTCTTAATACAAGGGTTAAGGATGAGAAAATAATTTGAGAGAAAATCCACCCATTCTAGTATAGAGAGAAAATTAGTAGACCAAGCGTTAAATAAAATCTCCAATGCATCCAGATGAGATTCGAACCTCTCATCCACTGTTACCGCCAACTCATTATATTACTAGCCTCCCGCCTTAAACCGTGAAACCACCGGTTGAAGTCCAATTTTCCATACGGAACACATAATCTCAGCCAACCAAAGGCGTTCTAAATGACCTATGATTATGTAGTAGGCCCTTTAAATACTCTGGACTATACTTACTAAGAAGACTTCTTTTCTTTTCACCGCTAAGTAGTCTGAGCGCTAGCTCGCCTCAATGCCTCTCGTTTGTTGCAACGGAGTTAACGGCGTTTGAATTCAACGATAATGGTCCCCAAAAGACTTCCTGCCCGTTTGTAACGACCTATGTTTCCTGCTATTACGAAGATGAGCGCTCACTTCCTCTGATATCGTCAGCGGCCTATGCGCCTAGAGGGTTCCATTCAAATCTCTCCATCCAACCCCTAAACACGCTATTTACTTTCCGGCATTTTAGGGTGGAAGTGTAAAGAACGCGTGAAACGTACAGTGTTTTTGCGGTTTTTAGAAAACTAAAGTTTAATTTTCTTCACATGGTGATATCAACAGTTCTTGAATATCTGTCATGAGCTTATAAGCGTTTGATGACAAACTTTTTAAATGAAGAGAAAAAGTTGTCAGTAAATTCCAGGACACTCTTGACAGATGTTCAAAAACTGTTGAGGTCACCATGTGAAGAAAATTAAACTATTTGTTTCTACTGGAGCAATAGTTGATTTATTTTGGCCAAAAAAAAAATGTTTTGCTCTAAAAACTGAAGAAAAAAAAATCGCGCGCCCGCTACACTCCCACCGTAGGGGGTGGTATTTTAGGATGTACTTAAGGATACCCCAGATTCGAGCCAAGACAATGCCTTAAATATATTCCTTAAATTCGTCTAAACTACCCTCACAGACCATCTGCCTTCAATTACATTATGATTTGTTATGGATAAAGAAGGTAGAATTTAGAGGAACTATACCAACATTTTTGTGGATGTTAGTGGAAAATAACCTAGAAAAAAAATCTTACGGTACACCCGTCTAAGATTTGAACCCTGACCTATCCATCACCAGCAAACCAGACTAGATGAACGTGCCATCGAGTCCAAGTACCCCTCCTATGTGTTTTTGAAAGTTAGGTGCCAACAATATGTGTTCTCATATTTGACCTAGCATTTATTGAGAGATCTAGAACTCTCTTTCTAAACAGATCATAATACGACTTACAAACTTACTTAAACTAGCCTAGCCTAGCCAGCAACAACCAGCAGCTACTTATAATTGGAATGAAGAATGAACCCGCATGTATTAGTAAATATCATCGTAAGCTCTTGCCGGAATCGAACCAAGGTTCCCTAGACTTTTAAACAACTCCTATGACCTCTGAGCCCGGGGACGGGCAACCAATACTAACCAACTGTATCAACATTCGCCAATGAGGAGGCTGGTGACAACCACACAAATAATGTGCTCTTAGTTGCATCCCAGGTATTGTTTTTTTAAAGGTGAAGGAAGATGTGTGAAGGAAGGATCACAAGTTCAAATAGAAAGTTCCCGGAGGAGAGGGAAGAAGGGAAGGGGTAGCTCAGCTGCACAAGTTTAAGTTCTCATTATTATTCAGCGTCTTAATTAACCTGCGTTTAGCCACCGCTACCGAGTGAGGACGAAATGAAAAAGACCGCAGGGTCCTTGAAGGGCTTTCGTAATGCGCGCGAGTGGGTTTTACGAGACGTTTGGTCCACAGGGGGAGGGGGAGGAGGTAAGTAAAGAGTGGGATAAAAGGCGCCGCGACGTCTTGGGGTTACGGGCAACAAAAGACTAAGCATATCTATATAATAATTATTTATCTGTTTAAGTTTGTAGCATACTTTTAATTTCAACTTCCCTTATCCTTCCTACCCATTAGTGTAAAACTGAGTATACCAACGACGGACGTCCAACGACGTGAAGAACAGATAAACTAATTTATGATGTGGGAAGAAAAGGATATTTTAGAAGAAGAGCACCTTCATTAACGTATAGAGTAAATGAGGAAAAAACATAACTTATAATTTAGATACGTAATATCATCTGCAGTGTACTCGTCTGTAATTCGAACCCAGGCCTCCCTGGTCACCAGTAATCCAGTCAATTTAAAGCCCAGCACATTATACAGCGTGACCGCTGGGACGGATATTACCTAAATCAATAAACAAACAAAAAGCGAAAAAGCGTGTACATTATGACTCCCAATCTTTATTTAACAGCAGTGGCGGCTCGTAGCTAAAATCAGTGGGGGTGCTGCTCCATAAAAATGTTAGCCTTTGTTTTAAAATTGTGTAAAAAGAAAAAAAAAAGCCTGTAGGAAAAGAAAATTTATTAAGAAACTTGATAAAATCTTAACAAAAAAAAAACTTGTTTACTTACTTTAACTTAAACTGTTTTAGTTAGAGCTTGATCTATTCATTTAAAAATGAAATCGATTCTTCTTGTTTTAATTTGCGCCAAAAGTTCATTAATTTTCTCCTTGATCTCTGGATGTCAATTGAGGAGATTTTTATCCATTGAAAGTACTGCAGGCGCATTTAGTCTTTCTGTTAAATAAAAGAACCGAAAAAAAAAAAATCAAATAGAATAGCTGGAAGCAGAATAGTAATCTAATTCTACACTCTTCTACACTTTATCACATTCAAGAATATGGTACACGGTTTTTAAGCACAACCCACCCTGAGTAAAAAAAAACTTCCTTCCCCCATCACGCCAGAGCTGAAACTGCGAGAGCAACAGTGCTCTCTCTCTCTACTTGGCAGTCCCGCCTTCCTCCCCACCCCCTCCTATGTGCACATGCGCACAACAGTCAAAAACCACGTCGCTGGTACTGTGAAGCGCACAGTTCCATACAAAGATGTTTGTATCTTTTTCATAAACTGGGGGATGGCTACTGAAGTACTGACATTTGGCTTAAGGAATATATATTATACTACAAAAATAAATAAAGAATTAAAGAAAAAAGGACTCATTATGTTTAATGTTATTGATAATATCAAGTGTAAATAGGGGGTGCCGCAGTTCCGCAGTGCCTATTCTCGAGCCGCCACTGTTCAACAGTTACAATCATCCAGTGCGCACCGTTTGTAATTACGTTTCATTCGATACTTCAAAACCCACGCAGGCACGCGACGTATTTATGAGCGGATTCAGTTGGGATGGTAGCAAAACCTTTTTTAACCGCTAGTTAAAGCTTCCAACAAATCAGTTGCACCCGTAGTTTAATTGTATTTTAATGAAAGTTGGTAACACATTATATAGACTACAATCACTGGCCTTGGTATCGACGTACGCTCTGCCTTTATATAGTTTGGGCCCTTTATTTTGATTTATTTAAGTATTCATAGGGTCGCGTGTTTTAGAGTCTTACTATCAGGAAGAGTTTTTATGCAATTTTTTTTTTTACATTTATCAGAAGTGGTTTGAAATGGTTCTCCCTCATGGGGTAGTTAGTGCACATATTATGAATAAACTGTTACTTAAAGTATACGACTTACAAACCCACTTAGATTTAGAACATACCAACCAGTCCCATAGTTTTTATTTGATATTTCTGAAAGAGGAAGTCTCAATTTTGCCAATTATATATTATTTTTCTGCCACGCTAAGGATAGAATTCAGGAGCTGTCCCGGGAATGAAATTCCTGTCACCCTTAGCTCACAAGATAGAGAGAGTTAAGGTGTCAATCAAACTGTGCGAACGATACAATAAAATGTATCTGATTGGTCACCGCTGCTGGTATTAGAATACTACTGATAATAATAGCTAGAGTTATTAATCTTACTCCCTTAAACAAATTTCCCCCTAAAAACCAGTACACAGTTTTGTTTTCTTGTCGAACATCCCGCACATATTTATTTCAAATAAAATTTCTAGAACTACTTTAAAAATAGGCTATTCAGAATTTTCGAAAAATTACTCATCAATAAACTACCATTTGATGCATTTCTACACAACATACAAGAATGTTGTGTTATTTTTCAGGTCAAACACTCCCTAGATATCAAGTTTAAACAAAATTTTTTTAGCCATTTCCAAAAATGTTGAAACTAAAAACAAAAATCCCTTCTTAATGAATTATCCTTAATCTTAGGACTTGGGTCAAAATAAACTGATATATCTATATTATCTAAATATAAAGTTTAAATAAAATCTATCAAACTATTTCAAATCGGTTGGCAGGGAAATGTAGATAATATGGTAAAATCCATTTTTTTTTGGTTCAGATGAACATAAAACGTAAATATTCATCATAATCTTTAGCTCAAACATTTTCACGATTACAATACTTTCTGTTAATATGATTAACTAAAAGTTATTAAATATTTTCCTGTAGGCTTAAATTGAGTTTAAGGAAGTTAAAGAACAACATTTACAATTTGAGGTGATCAAAATGAGAAATACATATTTAGAGAAACAAGACAAAGAGGTCTAACAATTTTTGTCCTTTTTAAACTGTTTAATCATCTATGAAATGATGGGCACGCAAACTAAACGTCAAACTCATCTAGTCTAGTTTTCTAGTGATGGTAAAGTCGAGGTTCTAATCTCGGCTGGGTGTGGTGAGGTTGTATTTTCCTAAATTGTTTCGTCTTCTCCCTCCACGTAAATACTGGCAAATATTTCCCTGTAAACTCTACTTTCCTCACTCCTACCACTTTTATCATGAATAAAATGGGTATAGTCCAGACAGATATTAAGACGTGGTAGGAAAAGAAGGAAAATAATAAATTCATTCTTTTATATTGTGTGTATAAAAATGTTCGTTGTACTTTTGATCTTATTAACGACTCTTTAATCAAATTGTGACAAAACAAAATCTTGTAAAAAGCAATGTCATTTGTTTGTAACTTTAAATATCAAGTGCACAGCTCAGGGATTTTAAAATTTAATTTGAACATCTCAAATTTAGAGGAAGAAATTAGGTTTCAACAAGAGATCGATATATTTTTTGAGCTTGGAACGTTATTTTTCATCAACGTAATGAAGGACCAGAATATAAGCTTAATTTTATTTAGTTCTCAAATTACCACACATGCTTAACCAATATAATGAGTCTATAATAATAATAATAATAATTATAATAATAGAAGGATAGTCCGATGAATATACATCATCACCAACTTGGTAATTTTAAAATATATATATTGATGTACTTAACGTGTACTTTTTAAATCGTCTAGTTATCTAGCACATGACTTTTAAACTAACTTTATTCTAGAACAAACACAACAATCAGTTTCCCGACTGTTTAGTTATCATTGTTAGAGAGGGGAGCCACAATCTCGCCAATGATCATTTGTTTAGCTACTCCAAGGATCAAACCAGTGACCCACGCACGCCTCCCACTGAACCAAGATGTCGGATGGTTTGGCCTGTCGTATGAATAGTGTAGCCTACCTGGCTCTGGTTTGGAAGGAAATAACTTGTTCCTTAGCAGTTGCCTCGAGATTCATTTTGACCACCTCCGTGGTCTAAGGGTCTGAGTTCCTGGCTAGAGATCCAAATGTCCTGGGTTCAATCCCCTGCACGTACAGATTTTTATATGAAGCAGTTTGTCTGGAAGGGGGTCAGCTCAGCATCGTGAAGGCATTTAAGGAGCTACTTGAACAAGTAAATAGCGGCTCCGTTCTAGAAAACGGAGATTAATGACCGAAGGGTTTGTTGTGCTAACCATATGACACCCCCAATCCACAAATGCTGGAACTATCTTTGCACAACATGCTGTGGCCTCTCGGTCGGTATAGATCGCTCGCGGGCCGATTTCATGAAGTTTTTTTAAATATTCTTTTTACCCTTCCTAACATTATATAAGCCACTGTTGCACGGATAGAGGCGTTCTGTTTCCATGGCAACCGGCACTCTCCGAACTCATTAAAGAAAGTTTCCGTGTGACGAGAGACAAAAGTTTTTAATTTTTGCGGGATAGAAGGGAGGGGAGGAATTATGAGTTAGTTTTTCTCTTTTCTTCGTTAATTAGAAGGGCCCATTCTTCTTCCTTTCTGCTACCGTGAACAAGTTGAATGAAACAGTGAGGCGAAAGTTACTAAGAAAAACTTATCTTGGCTCTCTGTCTTATTTTAAAAATATTTTTCCTTAGAGTTTTTCGTGGGTCATTGCCTTGAGATCCGTTTTCCACTCAAGTGATTGGGTACAATAACGATCACGAAAGAGTAGGAAAATTGTTTTAGTTAAAGTTATGAATGTAAAATTAATTGCATTACTTGGTTGAAGAAATAAAAGGAAAACTTTGGAATTAATTAAATAAAACATTTCAATGGACGGAGATTTGCACTCCATCTTACTATGGAATCGCGGTAGGAAGGTAGGCTTTGACCCGCATCGGTGGGCACGCGGACAAAGGCGCCAGTATAGCCAATGACGGAGATATCGGGGTTTGAATCTTGGCCGAGTTTATTTAGAATGATTTTTTAACAATGGTTTTCCATTTTCCCTCCACTCAAGTGAAATACATACATACGAGTGCATTTCTTCAAAATTCTTTATTTCTTCATATCCACTCCATTAGTGTAAATATTGTTTATTAATTAGGATTTAGCAAAAGTGTATTTTTTCGTGGAGACAGAGGGGTGAGACATTTTTTAGAGAGAGAAAACACCTTGGTATTATTGGCTGGGAACAGAACCCTGACCTTCTATCACTGAAATATAATGCAAGCCTGATACCTTATATCACATGATCAGCTGTGGGGGTCTATTTTGGATAGACAAACTTTCTGAACTAGGTTATAGACAACCAGGCGACTGCGATGGAGAAGGAAACTTTCGATGGGCAGACCATGTGGTGCCACTTTCAAAAGTAGCTCCAAGTTTAATTATAATTTTATCTCCAAGATCTGCGTCTTAAAGATGGAGGGCTGGGTTTTTTTCCCCTGTCCCCCCTTCAAAAAATACAGTATATTAGTTGATTATTCTCCATCAACAAATTGTACATTGTACTCGCTAAAATATCTGTTATATATATATTTTTTTCCAATGTATATTAAAAACAAAAAGTTAATTTCTGGGTGTGTAAATATTAGTTTTGTTTAGTGTGTGTGTATGGAAAATGTCTGATTGGCATTAAAACTACTGTACCCTTAAACTGTCACATTTGTTTGTAAATCTAGTGTGTTCCAATCCAATATTTTACGAATATAAATTATAAAACACAGTAAGCACAAGAAGTTTATTTTAATACCTAAAAAATAAAGACTAGCTAAAGGTGATCTTTTTGCTATAACTTTAATTAATTATATTATTCATACATTCAATTAAGTGTAAAATTAATACTCTGGGGCTTATTGTTAAGCTTTCCCAATTATTATGTTGGTAGAAACCAGAGGTTGGCCACTTACGGCCCACCGATTGATTTTATCTGGCCCGCCAAAGAATTACTAAACCAACAAACTCTTTTCATAATAATATACTAATAACTAGTTACTATATGAGAAATATAAAGTCAAAATTATGCTGGTTATTTTTAAAAATTGGCCCACCACATTTTTTGTAGACTCGCGATTTAAATAAAGTTGCCGACCCCTGCTACAAGCTACCGTTAAGCAATATAAGAGTCTTAAAACCAATTTTAATTCAAATTCTGAAAATAAAAATGTATAGGTCTCTCTCTGTCTCTCTCTCTCTCTATTATATATATTTAGCTCAAATCTGGAATTCGACATTTTCTTGGATTGTCGAATCAAGGACTTTAATAATTCAAATATTTGAAGGACCATTCCCTTATATACACACATTTAACCAGGCACACATATGTCCGAAGCCATTATGCGGTGAGTCTAGTTGTTCAAGGTTGCGCATGATCAATAACTTGTAAACCCATATCGTGAGCTCAGGAACAAAGAGGGATTCAAGAAGACCAACATTAAGGATAGGAATTGATTGTTGGTAGCTCTACCCAATTTTTAAATGGTGGACTTAATTTTGGACTTGGTCAATGATTAACATTTTGGCATTTCACCGTATCAGTAACTTACCCATACACTCTAGTTAGCCCACGGGCAAAGGCGTCACTCTAGTTTAGTTTGGTCAACCGTCTGACGGGAAGGTCGTAGTTTTAATCCTGGCCAGATGTAATGAGATTTTTTTCACAAATGGTTTATCACACTCCCTTTTCGAAAATGTGACTACATTTCTTTTAAATTATATCTTCCTCAAACCTATTCCATTAGGGTAAAATTAGCAGCTAATTCTACACTCTTTTAGTGGAAAGGCATCAAGAAGATGAGACAAAATTTCGAGAATATTTAATAGTTTTTAAAGATTCATATTATGAAATTACCCGCCTCGGTGGCGTAGTTGGTTAACGCGCTAGTCGTGTTTAGCTCGACTGCTTAGGACGGGGAGATCGAGGTTCGAATCTCGGCTGGGTGAACTGGGGGAGGGGGTCTCCTAAATGATTTTCCACTCTCCCTCCACGCAAATGTGGGTTCACTTTCTTTAAATATAACCTTCCCCATTCCTAATCCATTAGCGTAATTAGTACTTAAGCGTATAACCCGAGGGGGTAGTAAGACGCGGTGCTTAAAAAAAGTGTTGAAACTAATATAAAACTAGATTAAAAACCCTTAAGGCCATGCAAGACCTTTTAGCATTTTCGCCCATGGCAAAAAGGTTAGCCTGAATATAAACTACTTTCTCAGTAAACAGGAGTTAAAATGAAATCTACCTTTGTGGGAACTAGGACGTAATTTCACCTGAAGCCCTAAAAAATAAAACAAATAAGATAAGTTTAAGCAAGCTGCGAGACGAGAAGTCCATAAAATGTAAAAAAAAAAAAGTTGTTTGACTACTTAGCTCAGTCGGTGGCGTGTATGCATTCCGGACAAAAGGTCCTTAAAAACTTATTTTATTTCTTCGAAATCTAATAACAAGCCGGCTTTTGTAAAGGTAGTCATATTTTATTACATATCATTTGGTAAATTTAAACTAAGCTGACATTAAATATTTAAAAATGTGCAGGGAAAGAGATTCGAATCCTGGAACTTTAGCTTAACATGCCACCACTCTACTAGTTGAGCTAGTAAAGCTACTGGTTCAAGGTAGACACACAATCCTCTGTATAAATATCTAACACCTCGAATTCCTATCAGGGTACATTTTTCAAATGAATGATGTCTAATAATAATAATATTTAGCGCCGCGTCTTACTACCCGTTCGGGTTATACGCTTGATGTCTAATAAAAATTAAAAATCCTACAAGATGTCTATTATAAATATATTTACAAGCAAATTATATTTTAAAATGTGTGCTATTTTAAATTATTATCTGTCATGACTTTCAAATTGTGTTTGATATAGATTATAGACATACTACTTTACGCTCATTTTAAAATAACATTAAACTCTTGCGGAACTTTCACACATTCAAACTTTCCACCCTCCCAAGAAAAAAAAAAAAGTCTTCTGATGGGTTGTTGAAATTAAATACTCAGCGAAGTGTATACCCAAAATAGCAAAGAAAGTTTATTAATGTGAACGTATTTACAATTTACAATACCTCTTTTTATACAATATTTGATGTCAGAATGCAATCATCTTGAATTTAGATTTTTCTTTTAACTTAAATTTTAAACAAACAATATGTTTTAACGTAAACTGAGTATACTATGTCAGGAGTCGGTAAGAAGTCATACCCACTGATACCTTATTCATTGCTGTAAGCTTTGTATTAGTTGAGAAAAGGGGATGTTGATAACATACATGATATGTAAGATATATATAAAAAAAAGTATCGTGATGAGAACTTAATTAATATGCAATATTTACCTCTTCAAACAGTAGTGTTTGGAAACGTAAATAGTTATTAATGTCATAGTTCACTGTTCAACTACAAGATACTTATACATATAGTAATACTTAGCACCACGTCTTACTAACCGTTCGGGTTATACGCTTAAGTACTAATTACACTAATGGGTTAGGAATTGGGAAGGTTGAATATAGAGGAAGTGAATCCTCATCTGCATGGAGGGAGAGGGGAAAACCATTTAGGAAAAACCATCCCCAGTTCATCCGAACAAGAACCTCGATCTCCCTGTCCTCAGCAGTCTAGCTCTACACGGAACTAGCGCGTTAGCTAGCTACGCCACCTAGGCGGGTTTCAACTAAAATAGCTCGATGACTTGTAGAGCCACAAAATTGGATCACTTTATATTGGGAAACTAATAATCTGAGATATGATTACCGTGTTTGTATTATAATTAGTTTGGGGTGGCTCATTGTATTCATTCAAGCGTACAACTTTTTAATATAGGCCTATTCATTGGTAGCACTCAAAATTTACATTTAGTATTGAACAATTTACAGAATATTCAATATATTACTAGATAAGATAGCGCACCGAAATGAAAGCCAAGTGTTCTCTTGATTGTATCTTCATTCTGTGCCCTTAGTTCGGATTAATCCGTGGCTAAAGCTGTCTGGATCATGGAGCAACAGAAATAGGTGCAGCTTCCTATTGCCAAGGTCGCTCGAAGATAGAGCTCACTGCTGATGTATTGGCATGAGAATAACCTAGATTTATTATCTGTGGTATACGTACTAACTGTTCTATCTTTCCGCCACATTGGAAGTACAGCGACATTGTTTAGCCTTTGTATCAAACTATCAAATTACAGACAAACTGTACTAATGGTAGCACTTATCAGTAGGTATGTCACCCTCGTATCTTAATGAATAAGGAATGATTAGAATAATTAAAGTAAGATTGGAATAGTTTATTCTATAAAGTGGGTAAATATTGGTAAAAAATAGTTGAATTTGATGTTCATCCCAAAGTGATACCATAATAACGAAAAATGAAAGTGTAAGAACAAAACAGATAAAAAAATATCAAGAAAAATGTTCTCCGTTATAGTGTATCAAGTTAAAAGTAGATATATAAAATTGACAATTAGTTGAAGATTATAACTTATATGTCAAAAATATAATATAATAATATAAATTAAATTGTAAGTCAAAATTATATTCATTTTAAAAATTTTAAAATTTATATTAATCTGTAAAAACTGCAAATGACCAGCTGCAGATGAATTTAGCTTTAATTGAGAAATTAATTGGCGATTTTATGAGATAAGTAAAATTCCCGACTTTTTCCCTGATTTCCCCTGATCATTTCTCAAAATTCCCTACTCAACAGTATGTCACACGTTCCACCCCAGCCCCCCAACCTTTTTTCATTAATTTTTTGATATGAATAAAATAAGTTTTAGTATTTAAATAAACATGTTTTTTATTTGTATTAACATAGTCTACTAGGAATTATACAATTATAAAATATATTATACAGCTACAATAAAAAAGGCAATTTGAATAATATTGTAATTTACTGATTACTATATTTCGTATTTTGATTAAAACAACATTTACCTAGAATTTTTGTTGTAAATTACCAAATTCCCGACTTATTCCCGTTTTCTCCCGACCACTTCAAATTCCCGGCTAATTCCAGTTTTCCCCAATTTTCCCGGATGGTAGACACCCTGTTAGACAAAATACTTAGTATAGGTAAGTTTTTGTTAGTGACGAAGAGGTCGGAGCTCGATTCCCAGCTGGGTGAACTGAGTGTGGTTTTCCCCCAAAGGTTTCCCGCTTTCTATTCACAGAGGTGAAATTCTAACCCATTAGTATAAATAAGCAAACAGTTCGGACAGGTTGTAAGACTAAGAGAACCAACTTCGTATCTAGATATTTTGCTCAGAACAGGTGGGGGCTTTATCTGCGTTGGCTCAGGGTAAAGTCTCCCTACAGGAGATAATATTTTTTAAATTAAATTGAGGTTGTAGGTGTTTTAAATGTAAAAAACCCACCCAAGAATGATATTTGTCTAACCATTGAGGAGGAATTTAAAAAGTAATTGTCGTGTGAAGTTGAATCCTCGACTCTTCTCGTCCCGTCCCTCCCCCACCATATGCCCTCAGAGACGGGGAGAAAATAAATATGTAATCTACTGATATAAGCGCTCAAATTTCTTAGCCTCTCTCTTCCATGGCGTAAATTGATGCCCAGCCAACCAAAGAGAAAGACAGAGTGAGCTATATAAATTGTATCGTGTTTTCTAAGAGAACGGAACATCTGGCAATCAAAACAATGCAGAGCCAGTCAGTCGGGTTCCGAGGATAATAATTACAACTGGTTCATAAGATTGACTTTGCTTTACACGAGACTACAGCCAGAAACTTGCCACTGACTGACTCTCTCACTAGCTGCGCGGTTACAGATATAACGGATGTGGGGAGAAAACCAACCAAGTTACTACCAATATCAAGTAAAGAAAAAATGCTGGAAAAAAAACAACTTATGTCGAGACTTCGATTTGAAAGTACTTTTGATGCAACTTTAACTTGGAAGGTTTTTTTTCTTTTCATTATGTACAGTACATCTAGGGTTGACACCATTTCTAAAATAAAATAAGAAACTTTCTCAGTGCTTACGGTAAAAGGTGTTTCCCTCAAATTACTTTTAAACATTAGATGCATTGATAATTTATTTGGATTTATATATATACTCACTAAGGGAAGGGCTTCTTCAATGTCCGAATGGCCTGAGGCGTCACTCTCGTGTTGGATTGGCTTGCTGATGACGGGTAAATCGGGGTTCGAATCCTGGTTGGGTCTACTGAGGGTATTTTTTCCTAAACGATTTCCCACGCTATTTCTAAGTAAATGCGGGTATAAAATGTTTCCTTCCACCCATTAATGTAGTTATTAAATATGCTTACAACCTGAACAGGTAATGGTGATACAAAAAAAACGGGGGGGAGGTAGAGAGGTGTAAAGAGCGTACATGCTATAAATTTGTGAGTTTTAGTAACTTTTGTTCACTAAGCCTAAATAAAATTAATTTTCATTTTCTCCCAAACACTTACCTTAATGTCTTATCTCTCAACGATTGTGTTACTAATAATAAACTTGTGAACTAAATGAATTAAGGAGCATTCATGCTTAAAATCGTAGAACGTAAATACTAAAAATAATAATTTAATTTTGATTTTTGTGAAAATAGAGGACTTTTTGAGCCCCCAATTAAATTTCTTGAGGAGATTAACAAAACAAAAAAGGA
>CABFOV010000234.1:53051-105191 GCA_902141375.1 Timema poppense
AACGGTGTAGATCTCAACAAAAACTTGAACCCCAATGCGACTTAGTCGACACTTTACCTGCAGCTTTAAAATATCCCCTCTCTTTAGAGCGTCTCCAGAAATCCCTGGTCGGAAAGAGGGGTAATGGAATAACTTCCAAGTAATCAAACTTTGAGGGATAGGATTGGAAACTGGAGTGTGTTGGAAAGGGAGGTGGGGGTCCTCTAAGTTCAGAATTTTGGTTTCTGGATGTGGTTCCTTGATGTTTTGATGCATGATTCCTTGTGTTTGTATGTGTATGTGCGTGTGTTATCAGAGAAACGGTATGTTTGGCATGTGTTTTAATATTTTGGCTGTTATTGACAGAGATGAAAATAGCTTTCAAATAGGTTGTTGGATGACATCTTTGAAGTGGTATGTACAGTCTCGGTCACAAAACACAAGAGTGGTTGGATCCTTAATCCATCACATTGGAGGCCGGTATAATGAACACGAAAAATAGTTTTTTTTTTGTCCATGAGGCTAAAAATTTGGGTTCATACATAGAAATAAAAATGAAAAATTATATAGCTTACTTCTTTAACAGTCAACACTGGCACTTAAGTGTAGCAAATTTAGGGACTATATGAAATACAATTTTAAGAATTTATATATATATTACTATGTATCTGTCTTGTATCAAGGCTTACAAAAATAATCATTGATACATTTAAATAGGAAGTTTTTCCCACAAATTTTACACTCTGCGTCAAACTAACTATCCAAATAAGTTCAACCATATCTACTTTGTTTGTTCACAACTTGTGAATGTGTGGAATGTCAGGCCTCCACCATGGTTCGGATCCCACGTTAAACTGTAGGTCCTTCATTTCATCTCACAATCACCCTACCATTACACAAATCACCCCACCATTACACATTAGCGTAAGTGCGTATAACCCGGACGGGTTGTAAGATGGGGTGCTAATAATAATAATAATAATAATACTTTGTTGAAGTGTGAAGGACTTGCTTAAATATGAGGGACCTCTTTTGGGCGAATAAAAAATAAATACATTATAATAAGTAGTTGTTACTTTTATATATATACATATTAATACTCTACTTTCAAAACCTATTGAATATTTTTTCCACCGTGTTTTACTACCCATCAGGGTTGAATTTTTTTTATCGTGCGTATGGGGTAGTGATGAGGAATGTATAGCTTAGGATTATATTCAAACTTAGAGGAGTGGAAAACGGTTTAGGAATAAACCACCCTTAGTATAACTCCTAACCGAGATTTGAACCCCAACCTACCGATAATTGGTAAACCGGACTAAACGATCCTGACGTTTATTCTCAGGGCCCACCGAGGTGGGTTACAACACTCTTGACATTGAATGTGTCTGATTCAATTGATATAAAATACGGTTTTACTTGGAAAAATACTGTCATACTATGATTAATTCATTTACTAGGCCTAATCCAACTTCTACTCCACGAACCACTATTCTTATCTATGTCAAAGAAAAACGTCCAAGAATGAAGATTCTCAAGCTAACCAGGATGTACCACAATCTGTACATCTTGTCGGAATGCGGGTGTGCAATGTGTACACTCACTTTTCATGTGATATAGACCTTTTCACCATGCTCCGCGTCTTACTACACATCTGGGCTATCCACATATTAATGCTGAGGGTTAAAGGAGGATAAAGTGTACCCGCATTTTTATGATGGGAGATAAAAACAAATTTTAGGTAAAAACACCTCGGTAAAGGGGCCGTCCTTAAATTACTTGAGGGCTTTGGGTGGTAAGGGGAGGGGCTAGTATTTCTTAAGTTTTCTTACAAAGGGGGGGGTTGTCATAATCGGTGAGACAAAATCTAATTAATCATAAGATTTCACTTATATTTAGGTCTAATTTACTTATGATATGCTACACCTAATTTTACTGCAATTAAAGAATTATAACATTTCTTTATACTCGTTTTATTACCATTCCTTATGTCTAAAACTAACTAAACAATTAAAATAATCTAATTTATCAAATTGTAAAAAAAATAATTATGTACGATAGAGGGGGTTAGGGTTGTGGTAACGGAAAATCTTACGATCCCTTACGTGGGGGAAGGGAGATGGAGGGAGGGGTTCAAAAATCATGGGGGAAAAAAAGTCTTACTTAATTTAAGGACGGCCCCAAACCGGGCTGAGATTCTAATCCTCATCTCCCCACCACCTAAAAACAGATTAGACGAGTCTGATGTGTTTGTCAGTGTGTCCACCCGTACGAGCAGCCTTTTAAAAAGTAATATGTTCTCATACCCAGACACAACACAACAACGTTAGTAGATGCTGACCTAAAGTCACGGGTCTGTTCCTCTATCAAAGTCCAAGTATGTATCCCTACCAAATGTCTGTTGGTTTCCTTTCTTAAGAGTGGATTGAATAAAATTGTCACTTTCTTTTGAAATGTATCTCGCTGGTTTCAAATTTAGTAGCACAAGAATTCAATTTCTTGTCGTTCTGTTTCAAATAATGTGTCAACTGTAACTGTGTAGCTTTGTAATTTATGTAATCAAAATGGTACAAGTTTCTACAATATTGAGTATTATAAGTTAGAAATCAACACAGCATAGTGACCATTGATTAGTAGGAACCACAACACTATAAATCCCATTTTAAAACCTTGCCTTGAGCTGAGATTCAACTCCGACCTTCTGAAAACAAAAGTCAAGTACTGTTGGGGAAGCTAGACATGAAACTCAGCGCAAGAAAACAGGTTCGGGGTGATGGTAACGTAGTAGTGGGTTTACTTACACAAGATAAAGTAAGATTATTTATATTTCATTAAAACCCAAAATGACATTCTTCCCACACATGATAGAAAAATTACTTATTATAGACCAGAGGTAGGCAACATATTTCTCAATGTATACACAGGTGAGGTGAATGAGAAGTGAAATTCACATCATCATTTAAAATTTGAGGGATTAGGTGGTTCAATAGAACATTAAAACAATTCACACTGTTTGAACAAGTTTATTCACATGCACACTTTGACTGCTCAATTACAAGCTACAACTACCTCAGACGCAAGGTCATAGCCAGTGGGGTTTTGGGGGGTTAACACTCAATTTTATGAACAAAATATATATTTGCTTTACTTATGGTTTAAACAATATCAAAATTAAGATACAAGAACAAATTAGGGGGTTGTGTTACTATAAAAAAGCACTTCAGATAGCTTCTAGGGGTGTTTAGTATTTAAAAAATTTCCTAGCCTTCAGCAGTTAAGGGCTTATGTTGCCATAAAAAACACTTTAAATGGCTTTAGAGGTGTTTAATATTTAGAATTTTTCGAGCCTTTGGCAGTTGGGAGATGATAGGCTGTTACTATAAAAACACTTTAGATAGCTTCTAAAGATGTTTAATACTAAAAATTTTTTATAGCCTCTGGCATTTAAGGGGTTATGTTGCCCCAAATAAACACTTTAGATAGATTCTAGAATTGTTTATCATTTACAATTTTTTTCTAACTTCCGGAAATTGGGGGATGAGACCCCAACACCCTGAAATTATTGGCTGGCTACGGTCTTGTTCAGACGTAAATGATAAAAATTGTTCAGCTTGAAAATTTAAGACAATTTAAAGCGAGATTTGACCATCCTTTTATCTGAAGGCAGGGATGAAATGAAGTGTTGGTAAAACTAGTGGAGAGAAATATTGAATTGTAGTGTTGCGTCAATGACTCATGCAGAAAGCGCAATGCTTCCAATGATATGCAGGAAATACCAAGCTACTACCAGCACATGCCACCAGGAAAAATATATTCTTCTGTGAGAGCTGGCAAACTCAAACCCTCCACAATTTTATAGCCAATTTCGCCAATTGTAGTGATTGGGGACGGGATTGCCATTCCGGTTATAGACTCTACAACTCTTCCACTCTGTCACCCTTCAGAGCTAGATAAACTGCAAGGAAATATATTTTGAACAGATAATAAATACCATCGATAGTTCAATCGAGACTCCCTGACATACAGTAGCTGTCAACTAGTATCCTCCTAAAATTAGTCAGCAGTCGCTGCCCTGCCGTCGAGTAGGCTAATTAAACCTCCTCTACACATTCGCCCGAACGTCTCTATGAATGTTCGGCCTAATGCTGGCGTCACCAGTGTAAGCTGTCCACACATTCGGATTCATTGGAGGGAAGTTTAGTTTCGTAGAGAGGTGCGCTCGTTCGGGTCCTTTCGTTCGGGACAAAAAGCCGATACAGAGGCAAACGGTGCTCGGCACTCGCCGAGCGTTAACGAGCAACTCCTATCAGAAACAATTGCACCGTCTACACACTTGTCCATAAGATCGCTCGCCGAATGTGTATAGGAGACAGTTCTACTTCTATGACTTTTATTTAATCTCACTTGTATAATGATGTCGGTATAACGGCTCAGACCGCGTGGCCACCGTAGTTCCTACTGCAACTCGGGGCTTCAAGACAATTGTCATATTTAAAATTGGGATTTGAATCTCAATCTCCCCATCATCGGCAGTTCAGTCTAATGAAAAGGTGACGCCTTGTACCATGCAACCACAAAATTTGGTTTTAAAATCTTAATTACTTTTTTTAAAGTTTCACAAGTCATAGTTATTATTAGTTTATATTTTGAATTAACATTTCATGATTTTTTTTTTCAATCAGTCATATATGGGCTACTTGTGCTATTTGTGAAAATAGATTATAGAAATATAGAAATCTTCCTGGAAGTATTTAGATATCAAAGTTATTGTAGGCATGTCAATATGAAGTATGTTTTTCCTAAAGATTCTAATAATTGATCTCAAAGTCAAACTGTGGTGTAAACGTATGTATGAGTATGTAAGAGCTTAGGATAAATTCAACCTGCTTCGGTGGCCAACTGGTCTAAAGCGTCACTCTCACAATATATTAGACTGCTGATTATAGAGAGATTGGGGTTCGAATCCTGATCGAGTGTACTGAAGGGGGTTTCCCTAAATGATATTTCACTCTTCTTCCATGCAAATGCGGGTACATTTCTAAATTCAACCTTCCTCATCCTTAACATATTAGTGTAATTCAGCACATACGATACAGGTAGTAAAATGCGATCCTAAAATAAAAAAGTGAATTTGGTGGGTTTTAAACTAGCAGCCTACCAGGCTGAACTACTCGTTTTAGAGTAGTTGTAGAGAAGGGAGGAAACAGTCATGTCCAAAGAATTTGAGAGGAAATCCAAAATTAACACGTACCGCTTCCCCTCAAGGGAATGACACTTGATAACACATCTCATAAAACAATTTTTAAAAGTATAAATTGACAGTAATATTTGATAAGACCAAACTGATGCCTTTATTTACCAAACAGGTAAAATCATATCTCAATAATAAAAGGGGCTACGACTGCGATGAACCAGAGCGTACAAGGTAGTGGAAGAATAAGAAGTGTGGAACAGGTGGGTCGTGACGTCACAAGAGAGGCCGGGCCAGTGACCTTGACTTTCAGTTCTCGGCCAGGCTTACGCTTGTTAAAATTACTCACCTGCAAAGTAATCTCTGTTTATTGTTGGCGAAGAATAGAACGCCGAGAGGCTGATAGCTCCTCTCTTCTGCCATCTTTCCTTATTCTCACTGGGAGAGATGTTGTCTAAATACTTTCCCGCCGCAGGGACAAGAAGATTGTTACAAGACCTTTCACAGGATCAAGCGGACAAGTTTGGGGTCTAGACTCGAACAGAGTTCCGACATGATCCTAGGACGGGCTCGAATGGTGGATCGTGTTAGGATGCACTTCTTTTTTCCCGTGACCCACATCAGTAGGCACATTGACTAAACATCAATTCTGTGCCTCCCAATTTTTGTGATTTTTTTTAGTGCATGGTATTAATTACTGACCAATAAGGACATGAGAGCCATGTCTGTAGTATGTATTAGATTATTGAATATGGAGGTGTGAGCCAGTGGGATTATTAAACCTAATTTATCAACCGGTGGCGACTGTTAGGATAATTCTCCTTAGGAGAAAAATATCCAAGGTGCCAGCCGGGAAGCGAACCTGGGATCCCTAGGTTCATAGCCAGGTGCACTGATCACTAAACCAAGAGGATGGTGATTATTTGGTGATGTGAGGGTTGGTATTTAACTATCGGCTGGTCGAACTTAAAGTTGTTTTTTTTTTTCTAAATTGTTCACCCTCCCACCATGTGTAATTCTACATTAGAATTTGTGGGATTGAGAGCAGGGAAATAATTTTACCATATTAAAAAAAATGATTAAAAAAACCATTCTTCAACCAAATCCGCCGTTGTCAAATGAATAATGTAAAAAGTCGCACGCATGTTGATGCTATTTCTGGTTCGAATGTAATTGTGTTTTCAAATACCGGCATCCCAGATTAATCTGCCGTGAGATACGCTCTTTTTTTAAACTAACCAAATCAATTAAAAATAACCTAGTTCCTTGCTAACGACTACTTATCATGACTGCGATCAGAACATTTGGCATCAATCGTGAAAACCTGTCCGCCGTTTGAAGATACCGCAGGTTGTATTTAATGTCAATGTTAAATTATCCTGCATATACCTTAAAAGGTAGCAAACCTTCCTTAAACGAATGATTCCACTGTGGTGTACTATAATATGAGATAAGGCGACAATGTAATAAGTCAAGGAAATAACCTTTCAAGGTAAGTAAAGTGTACAAACACATGCACACTGATAGTAGGCCTACAAGTATTCTAATATTACCACATTGAAAAGTGAATATCTTATTTTCCGAACAAACCAAAAACAAAATACCTTTATTTTTATTTTTAGAAAAAATATTTTTAATATTCATATGTTGTCTAATTTGATTTATTATTTTTTAAATCTGACAAATTGGTCTAGGATTTTCTCTCGAGTTTTATTTTATATACAAACAATTTTCTAAAATACCGTGCGATTTCTCATCGCAGCTGATGCACCAGTTACCTCATTATATTTGTCATAATTTCAATACAATTTCATTAACTTAATAAAATTGATAAAGTTATTAGACAAGCACAATGTTAGTATAACATTTAGCTCTTGAGGGATTGCAGGAAGTGTATATGGGACATCGATAATTACTTGCACAGCTGAATTGGTATAGAGAAACGCAGTAACACAATGATCAAGAGTATTGAATCCTTGTCCCTGATGAACTTTTTAAAATATGACTTAATCGTTTAATTTTAACAGTTTATTGAACAAGCTACACTATGTAGAATAATTGTTTTGAAAATTTGTTTTCGTCTCTTATTTTCTATACTTTATTCTGAGAATGTAATTGTCCAACAGTCCTGTGTATGTACGTTCTGAGGATATATCAAGGATAGGAACGAGGATAGTGCAAGTCTTGTAACCTTCAGAGACCTTCTGTAAGTCTCGGATAGCTTCTGGCTATGGTGTATTCACACGTTCACAGGGAAATAAGAACAGATGCAGTATCACGTCACGTGAAATTCTCTGTCCGCTTGTCGCGAATTGGGTCCTCTCTGTAACTGAAACACAACGACCTGCCTTAGAGAAGTAATTAACGCTCACGACCAACCGACTGTATTCAGTGCGCATTTTCTATGTATCTTTGTAACTAGATATAGGTCATCAACCACGTCGTGTGTGTTCAAGTGATTTGAAACAGCTCGTTAAATAGAAAGAACGTGTGTGTAACTGTGTCGAACTGAGTCGTGGTGTCAAAACTAATTGAAAAACATCCCTAATGTCAATAATATCAACTATCTGTTCATCCATTAAAAAGGTTTTTTTTCATTTATTATTTTTATAGGAAGGGCAGCTATAAAAGTTGATTAATCTACTTTCATGTGTCCATGCGTAAAGTCATGTGATCTGCAGCGGTCATTTTTGTTAGGCCTATAAATTTTTCAATACGTACCTTAAAAAAACCCAACAATAAATTAAAAAATTAATGTTAGAAAATTTGTCCACAAAAAATAAGCTTGTATTTTGTACCGTAGCGTGTGTAGCATAGTATAATGGGTCAACACATCTATCGGCGATTGTGTGATTCAAGCTTATATTGATAGGTTGAATTCATCGTAATGTAATGTGAATATGTAAGGTGACTGATGAAGAGGACTGTGGCTGCGGCTCACATGAAAGGTAAGAGGACACATTAGCGGCACAAATTTGTTGATGGCTTATTTAAAATAGGGAATATATTTGGCTCTGTGTCGGCGGCTAAGACCAGCTACCCCCTCCCCAGGCCCCAAACAGGGACGATCGCCCCATGTGGCCAGGGACCAAGCAAAGGCTTTGTTTGGAGTATTATTATTATTATTATTATTATCATCACTGCGTCTTACTACCCAGTCGGGCTATACGCTTACGCTCATGTGCAATGGTAGGGTGATTGTGAGATGAAATGGAGGACCTACACTTTAACGTGGAATCCGAACCACGGTGGAGGCCTGACATTACCCACATTCACAAGTTCACTTATTGCCAGAGGTGAAGGAAGGGTTTGGTAATCAGACGAATCTGTTCCGGGACCGGGGATTGAACTCCAGAGTCCCAGCACAGAAGTCAGACACCTTACCCCTAGACCACCAGGTCAACCTTGTTTGGAGTATATTTGACATAGGTAGCGAGCGTCAAGAATACTCTTTTGAAATATCTTTATCACGTTTGGAACAAGACAGCTCAGCAGTTTTTAAGTGCCGGTTGAGGGACGCAGTTGCCCCGGGAAATAGGTGACCCAGTTCACCATAAATGTAGTCATTGCAACTTGTAATAAATACTCTCACTCAATTTAATTATTGATATATTACTCCAGTTTAGTTAATTAATTCTAAGAAACATCTCAAGTTAATATGCTAACTTATTAATATAGGATTAACAATAGTTACGGTTTAGCAAGAAAAAGTCTGAACATAACAAAGTCCTGCGGAAACAAAAAATATCAGGCAACCAAGAGTAGAATATTCTTACAAATAGCAAAGTCGTGGGAAGCACGAATAAAACTTTATGCCCTGCACAAGTAGGCTTTTTTTCATATTTAATTCATTCTAGAAACTTGTTCTGGAAATGTGACGGCTACTGTCATGAAATATCTAACGTTCGGCACGCGGACATCAAGCCCATATGGTCTGGTTTGTCGGCGACAAGGAAGGTGAGGTAAGAATCCTGTTTGGGTGTACTGAGGGTAGTTATCTAGTCTCTCTCCATGCGAATACAGGTGGATTTCCTTTGAAATCATGCCTTATCCATGCCTACCCCATTAGTGTAGTTAAATACGTGTGACTTGGACGTGGAGCGAAAACACACCACGACCATAGTTTCCATACAGGTTTGGGGAATAATTTATAATACAATTAATAACATCCCGTTTAGTAATATGATTGTGTTTTTTATTTTAAACTTCAACATCCCGTTCTGGTGGGCGCGAGTTTAAAGGTATGAGTTTGTCTTATCTGGTTTTACAGTAATGGAGAGGTCGGAGCTAGAATCCCGTTACAGGTATACTGAGGTGTTTTTCCATAAATTAATTCCCGCTCACGCAAATGCTGATAGATTATCTTAAATAATACCTTCCTCATCACTAGCCCATTATTGTAAATATGTGGATAGCTCAGATGGATAACAAGACGCGAAAAGAAACATTGACTACGCATAACGGATTGAAGTAGTGCAGTGTATGGGCTTAGTACTATAAAAAGCAAACACATCATTTAAAATCAAATAGACTAACAAAAATAGCAATTCTTAATACAATATTTATATATGTAATCAAATTATTGATTTAGATAATATCTTTCAAAATCACTTTATAAACAGTTATATTGTGTACTGATCTGCTTTGTAAGTTTTTGAAACTTAATGTGAAAATTAAGTTTATATGCTGAATGGTAAGTAGCTAATAATACACTATTACCACTACTACTTCTACTTTTATTATTATTATTATTATTATTAATAATAATATGCATTTTCCTTTTCCCTATGTTTAAAAGCTAACCTACAGTCCAAACAATTTTAACAGGCTGGTACTGAAAAATACAAGAGAGCGCTAAGGCTACTAAATAAAACAACACATTATACATAATTAGAAAGAACAGTGTAGAAGATTTCCAATGAAAATAGATTTAAAAACTAGATCGCTATAAGGAGAGAAAACAGGAAAAGAAATTTTTCTTTAGTAGGTAACCCGCCTCGGTGGCGTAGTTGGCTAACGCGCTTGTCGTGTTGAAGCTCGACTGCTGAGGACGGGGAGATCGAGGTTCGAATCTCGGTCGGGTGAACTGGGGGTGGTTTTTCCTAAATGGTTTTCCACTCTCCCTCCACGCAAATGTGGGTTCACTTTCTCTAATTCAACCTTCCAAAGTCCTAATCCATTAGAGTAATTAGTACTTAAAGCGTATAACCCGAACGGGTAGTAAGACGCGGTGCTAAATATTATTATTATTTAGTAGGTAAACACTAAGCAATCCAAAGTAGCTGAAACATTTTATAGTAAAAAAACAAATTCTGAAAATCTAGAGCTAGCGCTGAGTTCACTAATAGAATATATTAAAAAAAATTAATTTAGTAATAGTAATAATATAATAAAGTAAACTTAATAAGTTACACAAACCTGATATGGAACCCAAATGAAGTGAACTCCACCAAGTTGTTAGATGAACACACGAAGCTGAAGATCAACAAAGGTCAGCTGTATTTTTTGTCTTGTTTTTTGTTTTTAATATGTGGCGTGTGTAGCAAGACTGAATCAAACGTCAAAGCGAGAAGGCGACGTACAGATGAGAACCGTAAAGGTTGAAATTGAAATGTTTCTTGAATAACAACACTCTATCTAGTTTTCTGGTGTGTGGGCAGAAATGGTAGGAAGTTATCCTTCGTTGGGTAGGTTTTCCGACTCACCTATACGCCAAGTGGAGATAAGGTTATTTGTTTTTGTCACTAAAGGTATATTAACTTGAGAACAAAACGCGAGCTAGGGTCTGTATTTTTGCAGGTTTTATCACAACAAACTTTGTTTATTGTCAAAATAGCTAAAATAATGCTTCAGTAGACATCTTTATTTTAACTTTCTAACTATGGCATCTTAACAGTCCTTAAATATTAATTTGTCACGTGTATTTTAACATTAGAGCAGGCATTATTTAAATGAAGTGAGAAAGTCTTGGTCAAATTAGGCAATTACTCTGCCATGTATTTAAAAACGGTTGAGATTACCAAATTTATAAAATTATAAATGCATATATTCAATCAATATTTTATTTCTCCAGAACAGTTTTTTGCCATAAAAACTGAAAAATATGGACCTTGACTCACGTATCCACCCATCCCACCTTAATTGCAGCTCGAAAATGAGCCAAACAAAAGCTAGTCAGTTTTATTTTTTTATTTTGGTATTAAATCTGTAGTTAACACTATACATATAGACGCTTTAAGGTGGGATGGAAGGGCTCATGAGAAAAATCCAATGTTTTTGCAGTTTTTATGGCAAAACAATTTTTTGGCCAAAATAAATAAAATATTGCTCCAGTACAAACATAGAATTTAATTTTCTTCATATGATGACTTCAAAATTTCATGAATATCTGTCAAATATGTTCTGGAATTTAATAAAAACTTTTTCTCTTTATTTTAAAAGTTTGTTAGATAATGCCACCATGCTCAACACAGATATTCAGGAATTGTTGATATCAACACGTGAAGAAAATTAAGCTCTCTGTTTGTACTGGAGCGATATTTTATTTATTTTGACAAAAAAATATTTCGCCATAAAACAACAAAAACACTGGTCTTTTCTCGCGTCCCCTTCCATCCCACCGTCAGGAATAATTTTAATATAGTCAGCTCTCCTCACTTGGAAAGGTATAGCGAATTCAATAGTGTTAAAAAAAAATAAAAAAGTGAAGAATTATTCCATCAAATATCTATGTTGTTCAGACATTGATTGAGTGTGTTTAAAGTTGTGTATATCACTTGTAGCAAAAAGTTATACAAACATCAAGTAACTAAGAATGGAGACCACTCCGGTGTTAGAGATGTTTCCTGATAGTTAAAATGACTGAAAGTAATTGAATCAGTAATGGTAGTATATCAAATTAAATTGTAGACTCCTTTTCGGATTTTTACTTTTATTTTTGCGACATGTTTGGGACGTTTTCCATTCTGATTGCGGATATTAGTCCGGAAATTGTGAATTTTATGTAATATAAAAATCATAAGTGGACATATTTTCATTGTGTACATTTTACTGATGATATACCTTCCAGTTTCTCAAATGTTCGTTTTATTTCACATAAATCCACAAATAGAAAGCCCTGCAAGCACACAAACAAACAAACAAACAAACGAGAAACCACATAAACACAAACAGAAATACTAAAGTCACTCCAAGCGCCGGCGGTGGTCTCCTATAGCTGTCGTCAATTACTCTCATCACTCAACCACGGTAATAAGCAATGGTCATTTGTATGATTGACTTTGATTCGAGCGGATGGAGCATGAAACTCGTTCTAGTGCGCAGGGTTTTTTTTAAATATATTTTCCAACGAGATTTTCAACTATCTTTCCAGGAGTGAGGCGTTTTATTACTCTACTCTAGATTGGATATTTTAATTGGCTGATAGTTAATTATGGAACAAATGAATAACAGCATTTGTTCAAATTTAGTTTGAAGGCTACATAGCCTACCTACATGATTTTAACTGTAGTATCTAACATGTATTTTCTAAACACATACCAGTTAACAGCCTAGAACAGTGCTTCTAATACTACACATTTAACTATAGCACCCATATGTATACTAATGGAATACCACGACTTACAAACTCACTTAATCATTGAGTGTACGCCAATGTATGTACTCGTACTGTTAACCAGATATTATAATGAAGCAATAATAATATATTACACCACGAAATAGTAGCTCTGGGATATAAGATTTCATATTTAAAAAAATCAATTATTCGCAAGCTTAGTTAATTAATTTTTCCCGCTAATTTGGTACAAGCTTTGAATTTACAAATATCAATATATAAATATGTTTGCTGTTCTATCTATGGAAGTATAGGAATATAGTTAAATAATAACTATATTTGTCCTTGTTGTTGTGGAATTGCAGATTATTATGACAAGCCCTTCAATTTCTGGTGCATATTTTGTTTCTTTTAACTTCACATCTTACTACCGGTCAGGGTTATACGCTTATATACTAATTACGCTATTTTTTTGAAGGATTGAGGACGTTATATTTAGATTAAGGTTACCCGTATTTTGGCGGAGAGAGAGTGGAAAAATTACCTTCAGTACACCCAACCTCGATTTCCCCGTCATTGGCAATATACTTTAGTATATCATAATGCGAAAATAGCGCCTTTGACCATGCGGTTATCGAAATTGTATATATTTTTGGTGCTATTGTTGGAGGTTTAGTGTTGGGTGGGTATAACATAAAATGTACATATGTATAAATAATATATATGGATTGAGCGGATATAGGCCATTGTATGGATAATTCACGCCTTCCGAACTAAAATACGAGTAATACAATACGATTGTATGGTAATAAAATGAACCTTAACATTCAATGAAACGGGAACTAATTGTACTTCAACATTCCCAAAACTTCTACTGTCAGCTACGTTTCATGAAATCTGAATACTGGGCTACTGTATTAAAGCTCGGACTAGACTTTTATAAAAGTTTCATAGCTGGTGTTTAATTAAAAACCTGTCTGTCATTCGTTAACAAAAAATTATTATAAAGAAGTACATGATTTTTCTTTCAACAGTGACAGGAACCCATCGCAGGCGAGCTTTTCGTATTTTGTAATTCAAGTCTCATTTCAGAAGCGCTTAGCCGAGCTCCATACAGGACATTTATGCACGCTTGTTCGACCACGGCGGGAAAGAGAGGCGATACCCAACCAATCACATGGCTGCCATTATTACCACTTCCTTTCTCGGTGCTACCAACACTGCGGTGACAAACATTTTATCGTCATATCCCGCAAGACTATTATTCCTCTATCTCCTGTGATTATAGGCCACCCTTGCAGTGGAGGGAAAATATTGTTCATATACAGTGTTTAGTCAGGTATATTCTATATAAGTTACCGGTCACAAATTCAAATAACTTTTTAATGTCTTTCCGATATCTACCTCAGATAAATTATTGTCAGGTTTCAGTATTTACCAGATCTACGACTCCGGCTTCAAAATAAAAACTTTTACCTACCATAATATATTGTTATATTTTAATTTTATACTTTTTATTCCTTAGAACCCGCCTCGGTGGCGTGGTTGGCTAACGCACTAGTCGTGTTGAGCTCGACTGCTGAGGACGGGGAGATCGAGGTTCGAATCTCGGTCGGGTGAACTGGGGTGATTTTTCCTAAATGGTTTTCCACTTTCCCTCCACGCAAATGCGGGTTCACTTCCTATAATTCAACCTTCCCAATTCCTAATCCATTAGCGTAATTAGTACTTAAAAGCGTATAACCCGAACGGGTAGTAAGACGCGGTGCTAATATTATTATTCCTTAGAACCAATATTTGTCATTCGGATTGACAAATTTATTTAAATATACATTCACAATGCCAAAGAATCTTTCCATGAAGTAATTTGTGTTGGAGCATTTTACTGTTACTGTTAATTTTCTATTACTAATTAATATAATTTAGCCATTTATTAAGGAGTTGGAATGGAAGGGTTGGTGTACTGACTCCACAGTCCTGATATTTATACATACACTTCTTTCTCTATTCATAAAATCACTTTTTAGACTTATAATATTCCTATATGCGTTCGCCGTTTAGTTACGATCTATTCAAATAATTTTTCTCTTCGTTCAGGTAATTCACGTTAAATACCCAAAGTAATAATATCTACGTCATTGCGTACGTTAGCAAGGCATTCACTTTATCTGGTCTGATTTGCTGGTAACGGGGCTGGTCAGGGCTCGAATCCCAGACAGTTGTACTGAGTGGGGCGGGGTGGGAGGGGGGGGGGATGGATGGAAGAATTTCCACTCTGCACCCACCACGCAAATGTGGGGATGCTTCCTCTTACATCTGTCTACCTTCCCTATTCCCGTTTAATTAGTGTAATTAAATGTGAATATCCCGGATGAGAAGTAAGGTGTGTATTATTATTATTATTATTATTATTATTATTATTATTAGCACAGCGTCTTACTACCCGTTCGGGTTATACGCACTTACGCTAATGTGTAATGGATGGGTGATTGTGAGATGAAATGGAGGACCTACAGTTTAACGTGGAATCCGAACCACGGTGGAGGCCTGGCTTTCCCCACAAAGTAAGGAGTGGAGTGCAACATAATTTAAAATTTAAATTTTCCTATAGTAATAATAATAATAATTGCGCTAGTTAAAAATTATATATATAATAATTTCTAGTAATTTCATTAATATATATTACATATACTGTACACACATACACATAGATATATATATTGTATACATAGTAATTTCTTGAATTTAGGAATTTGAACGGTATATATTTATATATACCGTTTAGATTTCTGAATTTAAGTAATTATTATTGTTCCCATACCTTACAAAGTTGGTGGGTCAGCGCATAGTTCCTGAATGTTCCCGAGTATGTCTGAGGTCTCTTTACCGTAAAGGTTAGCGTAACCGACTTTGTTGAGGCCAGTGTACGAATCAGTTGATCGCTCCCGGAGTGAGTGAGTGAGTGAGCGATACAGAAGTCAATTAAATAGTTAGACAGAGAAAGAGAAGGAAAGAAGCTGTAGCCCTTGCTCGTGTCCAATCAAGGCGGCCTTCACTTGTATCACGGAGATAGTAATTGATTTTTTTAAACCCATGGCCACCCACCTTATCTCTCCCTATCCCCCCTCGCCGATCCCTGAGGTGACCACTGATCACTTCCGGCTCACTACCCCCTTTCTCTTTATCCACCCACCAGAAGAGAATAGTGGTATTGGTGTGTGTGTAAGCGGGGCAGAGGGACATTGATTAGCGGCAGTTCTTGGTTTACAACATTTACTTAATTAAACCTCTCCGTACACAAATGGAGCTTGTTAAGTAACTGCTCCTGGCAGTTGATGAAAACCTCATCAAGAAAGATGTCGTTTGTTTTTATTGTGGTCTATGTCTTAATACCCGTCCGGGCTTTCCGTAGATTTACGATAATTTGATCAGTGAGGGGTGAATGTATAATTTAGATAAAATGTGCCCGCATTAGAGGGGTGGAAGAGTGGTAAACTAACTAATATTTTTAAAATTTATATTACGGTTTTTGTTATTAAACGTAGTATGTTTATATGGTCAATTTGATTTGTAAATCTGCATTTTTATGACCTTTATTTCTCTACTATTATATAGAGAAAATACAGATTTTATCTTTTAATTTTTTTTTATATTGGTGGTTGAAGAATATCTAAAAACAACTCTATCCGTATCCCTCTACTTCGAAGATATTCCTTTCAACTCTAATAATTGATGTAAACGGAACTCAACAAAACATTGGCAAAACATGTTCGCAAGGCGTGTGAATGCAGAAGCACTATTTGAGGTGTCAGAAAAGGTCCAAGTTAACATTGACAAATTTTACATGTATTAATTTATAAAATGATTTTCTTAAATGGTATAATCGTATACAGAGACCATAATTGTTATCTCCATTTGGTTACAGAGACACCCGGTTCGGTGGTTGCATGATCAAAGGCGTCACTCTAGCAAAAAATTGAATTGCCGACTATGAGGAGATCGGGATTCGAATTCTGGTCTATTGTACCTCGGGTATCTATTCCTAAATGCTATACCCCATTATTTTCACGTAACTGCGTAAACATTTATTTTAAATTATAGCCTCATCATCCCTATCCCTTTAGTTTAAGGTGCGGAAAGCCTGAAAGGCTATTAAGATGCACGCGCGTGCATCTTAATAGCCTTTCAGGCTTTCCGCACCTTAAACTAAAGGGATAGGGATGATGAGGCTATAATTTAAAATAAATGTTTACGCAGTTACGTGAAAATAATGGGGTATAGCATTTAGGAATAGATACCCGAGGTACAATAGACCAGAATTCGAATCCCGATCTCCTCATAGTCGGCAATTCAATTTTTTGCTAGAGTGACGCCTTTGATCATGCAACCACCGAACCGGGTGTCTCTGTAACCAAATGGAGATAACAATTATGGTCTCTGTATACGATTNGCTACATAGCCTCTCATATATATCTGGTCTGTTTCTATTTACAGAGTGAAATTTAATAAATATTTCAAAAACTACAAGTCATCGTGTTTGGAACTTGAAAAACCTTTGACTTGAAATATTGAGCTACAAGAAACATTGAATTTAAAATACAACAGCTTGTAAAAGGGTTGGTATAGATCAACATTTTAATTTTTTTAAACAATTTTATCAAGTTAAATTTGTTCTAACCAAATTCATATTTTAGAATAGGTTTGTTTTATATAAACATTTATTTTGTGTCATGTGCTGTATACATAATTTGAGTTAGAATAACTAAAAATGAAGGGTAATAGCTCTTTACTATTAATATTTTTGATGGAATTTATTTTAATTAGCATAATATAAACACATCATAATTAAATTAACCTACTTTTATCGGTAGGCACGTGGGATGAGGCGCAAACAACGTTCCTTGTGGTTTTCTGGTAAAGGGAGATTGGGGTTCGAAGCCCAGATGGGTATGATGAGATTAGTTTCCCAAAATGCTGCATTCCTTATCACTACCTTATTAGTGTACACGCCGATAACCCAAACGCGTAGTCAAACGCGGTGCCAAAATAAATTGATAAACTTTTAAATTTAAGTAAAATCCTACTTGTAATAACTTTGGTTTACAGACATCCCCGGTGTATTTTCGAATATGTATAGCTCCATGGTGTGAGACTCTAATCTAACCATACCACCCAAGCGGCCACCGTCAGTTGGAGAAGATAATGCAAATTTTTAAAGGAATAGGGTGTGGTTAGCACAACGAGCTCTACGGCCGTTAATCTAAGTTTTTTGGGCTGGAGCCACCATTTTTTAGTTCAATTAGCTCATCATTATTTGTCCTCGCAAGGCTGGGCTTATCCCGTTCCAGACCCACTGCCTCACAGAAAATCTGTAAGCATCGGGGATCTAGCCCGGGACCTCTGGATCTGTAGCCAGAAACTCTGACCACTATACTACACAGGCAGTCTATATACTATATATATTTTTTTTTTCTCCTAAGATTAGGGCTACCGTTTTACTAAACTAATCTTTGGTAATGGTTGGGTGATTTTCTACGACGACTAATTGATTTCATCTTCTGAAAACATCACGGAGCCACAAGTAGACAGACTGGAATAAGTGGGAGGTCACGATAAAATATTCACTTATTAGGCATGTTTTAGAATGGAGTGAATTGAGGAAGGGGTTTATATCCCCCCTAAATTAAAGTTTTTCTAATAAGGTCCGTGTGGATGTAGTTAGTGTAATAAGGCCCTGGCCCATGTATGTAGTTAAATTGTGGCAACTTGGGTGGCTCGGTCGGTCATTACAAGCAATCATTGTAGCGCCTGTAGGTCTGTAGGCTCGTTATTAGAAGAATGACTACTATTTAAAGGTAGGAGGATCATTACATATGTACCCAGCTTCTTCCCTAGATGCATTGAAAAATATCACATGAAAACCAACCGGATTGTGATAAATGGGCGTCCGGACCTAGATTCTAAAAGAGTCAATCTTATTATTTTTTTAAAGATCTGATCAAGATACTTTCTGTCCGACACTTTGGCCCCAATTTTTTTTAAATTATTTCTTTGTTTACGAGTTCAGTCAATGGTTGTTCGAATGGATCCAATAAACAGTAGCAGGATACGTGAATTTAAGATTTACCAGCCTCTATATCTCAGTCAACCCCACACAACAGTGTTGCCAGATAAATCAGCGCCTTGAGCAGTGATATTCAAACATTTTGTTCGCTTACCCCTAGATATAATTTCTCTTCGACTTTTTACCCTCAAATTTCTATCATCTACATCCAAAATAATGTATGAAATCATAAATTTTAAATGAGAAACGTATATTTAAATTTACATGCCCTTCAAGATGTCATTGTGTACTCCTGAGGGTATTTGCACCTCAGGTTGAATCCCAATGCCTTAGAGTCCATCTCTCTAACAATTCTTTATTCAAATATAAGAATTGGGTTAGCAAGGATAATAAAGGTTGAATCAAACAAGCTGAAAACTATGTTCAGTGGTAGCATTCAAGTTTTTCATTATTGAGACAGAGTAGAAACTATTATCACAGCTGGCAGAAAGGGCTTATGGGCAAGGACCCGAGGTGGACAAGATTGGAAGAGAACTCATTTGTTGAAGCGTCAATTGACTAGGTCTTTTATACTTAAAATTGATTTAGTTAAAAAACAAAAATCGTAAAAGTTCACGCTAAAGAAAATGGAATGACATCCTTCAATAATAAAAATAATTATAATATTTCCAATTTTATTTTATTTATAGAAACCCACGTTGGTGGTCATGCATATTAACTTCAATTACGTCTAGTCTGGTTTTCTTGTGATCGAGAAGGCAGAGTTTGAATCCCGTCCGGATTTACTGAGAGTATTTTTTTTTTACTAAATGGTTCCCCACTTTTCCTCCACGAAAATGGAGCTGCATTTATTTTAAATTCTTATTTCCTCCTCCCAGCCTCACCAGTGAAGTTAAACGTTTAAAACCTGGTCTGGTAGTAAGTCCGGGTGCAACGTTTCCAAAGTTTGAATATAAGTCAAGAAATATATCTTTGTAAGGGGCTATTAGAATATATAAACTACCAATAATAATACTTTTACTACTACTACTGTTATTATTAATAATAGTAACACTAATAATAATAATAATAATAATAATAATAATAATAATAATAGAGTACCCGAAACATTCTATGTTCGTATGAAGGAAATAAGTAAAAGCGGAATTTTATCATTACTTTCTAAAATCAGGCAAACTTTTGAAATGTTTCAGCGGTTGGCTTAACTTAAATTCATGTGTCAATAAATGAAGATGTATGTTATTCAATATTAATACTAAATCGGTTTGGTTATTAGAAAATTAAGTTAAACTTTATAATACACGAGTAATAAATCGCAAGGATAAATTTGGTACCTATTCTAGCATTCGCTAATAGATTAAGTAAAATCACAATTTAAAAATGCAATTTTCACTAGCCGGTTGTAATCAAACTGTAGCCTCCTTTAACCTGCCCAAACCTATCACTAGTGGGAAAACACACACATGACACTTAATATTGTGCAACAAAATAGTTCGTTTTTAGCCACTTGTATAATTTAATACTCGGGTAAAGAGTCCTAAAAAGATCGATATTTGCGCCAAACACATTACAGTGTTTTTCTACAATCTTAAAAATATTTTGTAATCTTAATCTTGGTGGGAGGACAAGTGCTGACCGACCACCGACTCAAATCTCCCTGTCACCGACAAACCAAACTAGACAAGTCTTGACACCTTTGTTCACCAGTGCTGGTTACGTAACTTTTTCAATTCGGTTTTATTTAGCTTTGCGAGATTATTTAAAGTTTAGACAACTGTTAATCTAATTAGTTACAATCAAGAGGGTACATTTCAAGGAATAGAAGAGAAACTTTCTAATGAAATAAAAACCTTTCTTTATGATGTCGTGGATTTGGAGCATTCGCGTCTCAAGTAACACGCAGACTTGAAATTCCTCTTCTCCAACTCCTGTAATCTGTAATTCTGTATCTTACTATAACTGCTACTCAGTAAATAGGCTGTGTTGTTTATCTCCTAATATTCTATATGGTTCACTTCTCTCGTTGTATGCGAACCTTGTATCAATGTTCAACATAAGTATAAGAATTAATTGTTTACTCCTTTGTTTCAGGGACCTCCAAGGCAACAACATCACCGTCATCTTCGAGGCGGACTTCGAGGGACTTCGCAACGTCCGGATACTGTAAGTCTACGTGCCATTTATTAGTATGAACTTACATTAATCTTAGATCAAAAGGCAGGGATGGTGAGGTTTTGATTAAATATGCTAGTAATCGCCTACTCTAAAGGTAGGATGTGCAGGCCGAAGTTAAAATAATAAAGAGGAACGACACCTTCACTCCACATCAACAGTACACCAGACCGAGATGCTAGCTCTGGCCTTTACATCACCGACAAATCATGTTAGTAAATCTGACGTCCTTATCTGCCTGGCCACTAGCATGGATCTCAAATGCGGTTCACCAACTTGGAGAGAGAAATATATTATTTTAATTATAGTCGGGCCACCATAAAAGATTAAACAACCAACGTGGAGTAGAGTAACCTTGACAAAATATCACCAAGTTTAGGCATATCCTACTGCTATCCAAATTAATAAGGTCCATCAAAAGGAACAGCTGAAGAAAACGTGAATGGTCGTACGAAAATATGAAAGTAAATTTAGAACCTTAATGACTTAGTTTTGATCTCGGTGGTCTTAGGGTAGAGTGCTCACTTCAGGACTTCATGCTCGTGGGTTCAAACCCAGCTGAGGTAGACGGAATTTTCTTGAGCGTTAAAAATCCATAGACATCTTCCTTTTGGAAATGAAGTAAAGTCATTGGTCCCACATCGATTGTGGTATGTGAAAATATCTTTCCAGTAAATTGTTAAGCCCTTTCTAGATCGTTCATAGAAATTCAGTGTGGAAGGCAATGGGGAACTGCAACAATACTTGAACTCCCCTAGAAAATGGGATTTCTACCAGATGGTGTGGGCATCACTAACCAGCCGAAGGGATGAATGCATGCTCAGCTCTTGATAGATAGAAATCACATCAAACCAACTTTCAGGACTTTTAATTTCTAATTTTATTACCCGTTCGGGTTATACGATTATTTACTAATTACGCTATTGGCTTTAAGGATTATGAAGGTTAGATATATATAACCTACACCACTGCTGTATAGGGGAGGAAGGTAGAATTAAATAGGAAATGTACTAGTATTTGTGTGAAGAGAGAGTGAAAAAATCATTTAGGGAAAAAAATTCACTACACCTGTCCAGAATTATCACCCCAACCTTCCCATTGCATAATAACATAGCTAGGTGACCTTGACAATTTTAGACCTCGTGCCTACAAATGCTAGCTAACTGTGTTTTAAGTTCCTTCATGAATACCGAATTAAAAAGTACTTGCAAATTGCAATAGAGAGCAGTAATCACAGTAATAAATTCCATCTTGGGAATCAGTACAGTAAAAATAATATTGCTTCTGTTCTAAAACAAGGGGAGGACGCTGTAAATAGAAACTATTTTCCCGGTGATTCGTGTTTATCGTTGGGTTGTGCACTCGCGCATGCGTACAAAGTTTTATTACCATCTTGCTTCTTGTTCTGTATCTCGCACAATAACAATAAATGGATTAATTACAGAAATGATCATTTATCTCAGTCACGGTGCTATAACAACAGTTATGGCGCAATATACATTCAACATAAACAAGTTGATTGAGCTCATAATACTTCGTCTTTTATATTTTTACATACAAGTTTACTTATTCACTGGGCACTCGAAAATTCAGTGCCGCACTTATAACATTTATACCACCATATACCACTTATATATATGTATATATAATCGCTTTGCTCGTTGGGGTCTTCGCCCTCAATGCCCCGGTGAGTTTTCTTTGCAAGTGGCTGTAAACTAATGTAATTTCAGAGTTACAAGATACCTCAAAAGAAAGGCCAGCTCTGACTTTAAAGTTGCTCTGCCATTTTGAAAATTTGTCGGGGGTTAAAAATTGATTTTTCTAACTTTTTGGAACTTTCCCGTCGATTACAGGCTAGAAGCTCCTAAGTTTGCCGAATTTCAAGTTTCTAGCTCATCTGGAAGTGTTTGAACATTAATGTCGGTGAGTGAGTCAGCCATGTGGCTTTATAGTAGTATAATATATCTTGAGCTAGTTCTATCCAGTCCACCTCATTACAGCCTATTTCTTTCAAGTAAATTATAATGTTATTCTCCTATCCGCGTCTAGGTCTTCCCAATGGTCTTGTACCATGGTTAAAAAAATATATAATATATTTATATTATGAAGAATACCGTCACAGCTGGTCTTGTTTTTACTTTCTCACTACCTTACATATAGAGAAGGTATTATGATCGTAAAAAAATCAAAGGATGTCTACCTATCAATGATCCCCCAAATCAGAAAAGGTGGTTTTCGCAATGCCGTCTCTCTGTCCATCTGTCTGTACCTCGGGCTAGAGCCTAAACTATTTTACCGATCGGGCTAAAACTTAATATCCAGGGTTTTCATAGGGTTGCCACAAGGGTTTTTTTTGGAATTGGATATCCAACCCTAATATTAAGAGTAGTTCCATGAGTGCTAAAAGAGAACAAATCGATTGAATAAAATCGGCTCTAACGATTTTGATTAAATTTCATTTCTAAGCATTGATCAATATTTCAAACTAAGTGGATACCCTCAATTTTTCGTCAAAATAACTTTAAGGGTTCCGTACAAATGCGTAAATTATAAATTTTTATAATATGTCCATAGCTATTTGAGAGATGAGATTACTTATCATTGCAAATATGTAGGTCTTTTTATTTTATATTAAAAATCTTTTGTTTGAACTATATTTTAATAAAACCAATAGTTTTCAAGATATACGCTAATATATGTATTAACTTTTCGAACACTAAAGTTAAAGTATTGCGACCGTTGAAAAAAATATCTAGCCCGAGATGTTGATGGATGTCGACATTTAATGAACCCGTGAACGCTAAAAAGTGGATTTTGCAATGCCGTCGTGTGTATCTGCCTAACCCTAAAATTAGAGTAGTTTACTAAAGGGCGAAAAGAGAAAAAATCGATTTCCTCAAAATCGGCATGAACGATTTTGATTAAAATTCGTATCTAGGCGTTGATTAAGATTATAAACAAAATTGCTATTTTCATTTAACCATTAAAATTACGTTTAGAGTACCTTACAGAAGCGGAAATTTCCACATCTCCACAACTATTTGAGATACTAAATAACTTATCATTGAACAATTGTAATATTATTAAAAATAAAAAACTTATTTCAAATATATTTTTTTCAACCCAACATTTCTGATATATTGGAAAATATATTCAGATAATTTTGTGAGCGTTAGTTGTACAGATATATTACTTAAATTTTAACGCAATAATTCCTTAATGCCATTGAGTAAGTAAGTCATTCAAAAAGTTGTTCTTTTTTCTTTAACCTCTTAGGGGAAATGTTTGTACAGCAATGATCTAACTCTTATCATTTTAGACTCAATATTCACTTTTTTTTATTGATCCAAATATAAAAATTAGGACTTCTAATTCCTTAAAAATAAAATCACGAAATTTAAATTCGGGAATAAAAAAAGGTTTTACGTAAGTATAGCGTAATTTGTGCTCGGGTTTGCTAGTGTATATTATTTCGTTTCACATATATTACGAGTTTTGAATAAATATCTCTATTTATAGAGAATGGAGTGATAAAGTCAGTGCGAAATTCTGTAAAATTTATTTTTAATATCTATAGGCTGGTCTTTTTTGTGATAAAAGAGGGATTATTATTTGTGACATTATTATAGTAGTTGTACGCTTAACACCATACTAACTACTTACCTAGATTAGGGGGCGCACGGGCTAAGCGTTAATCTAGGATGGTATGGTTTGCCTCTTATAGGGAGGTCAGGGTTTGAATTCCAGCTGAGTGTACTGAAGTATGTAGCCTATCTTCCACGCAAATGTACGTATATTTCCTCTAAATTATACTTACTATATCCTTACCATACTAATTTAAATAAATGCGGATAGCCTGGACTTGTAGTAAGACGTGATATAAATAAAAATGAACGACTTATTATAAGAAGTAGGGATTGTTAAGATAAATTACATGAGTTTAACCCACACTAGCGTGGAGAGAGTAGGAGGAAAACAATTAATTTATAAAACTAAACCTAGTAGGCCCTACATCCGACTGATATTCGAAACTGGACCTCCCCGTCAAAGGCAGCTTAGTTTATTTAGCCTCACACCGTGTGAACTACAGTGCGGATGTTAGAGACATCTAAAGTTGTATAAGCGTATCACCCTAACGGGTAGTAAGACGCAGTTATAAATATTAAAGTTGTATATAAAATATGAATGACGCTCTCCTAACATTCGCAACAGGAACTACAATATGCGTGATGAAACGACTACGCAATTATTAAATCATTTGAGTTGCGCCGATTCGGATAAAAAGAGGATATTTCAGCGTTTCATTTTGCCTCCATTATCATTCAGACAAGTAAATGAAAGAAATAACGTAACGTCGACACTTATTTAATCTCGGTAGTACATATATTAACATTCGCAACTTCACGGAGGAATATATTCTTTGTAGGCGAGGCTGTGTATCCCCCTCGCAAGAGTTCGTGGTAGAGTTGAATGAGGGTGGGGCGGGGCTCGTACCCCATTCAAAGTGCGCCCTCAACTGAGAGAATTTAATAGAGCCCACGAGATCTCCCCTTTCCCCCGCCCGCTCCTTCTCCTACCCGTCAACGATTTATAGTGTGCTGCCATGTACCGGCGCTAAACGGAACTAAACGGGACTTAACTTTGAATATGCCACAAGATGATTTTTATTAATTTATTTGTTTTAACGCTTGGGCTATTTGATGGATCAACCTACGGGAAAGTGATGAGTACGGCAGATTAGAGTAAGCTGCACCCACATTAGCGTGGAGAGGGGATGAGAAAGTCATTTGAGATAAATCATATGTGGGCTATCGTCCCCTGACGTTATTCTGCTGTCGTATTCTCTGATAATGGGAAAGATAGGGGTTGAATTTTGGCCAAGTAAAGCCAGGTGTACCATACTACCCCCCATGAAACTGTGGTTATTCTTCCACTAAAACTCTACTTTACACATTACTGTAAAATATATGGATAGCCTCTGATAGTTATTATGTATTATTGTTGAACATAATAGTGTTCTCATTCTGTATTCATGATATAATTCTGTTAGAGGATATTTGAATTAAAATGTTTATTGATTGACACACGTTTTATAGAACTATTTAATTACATTTTAAAATAATAACAACTAAAAACACTGTTGAATGTAAAATACCAAATGTTAATTCACTGTTCATTGCTGTGGTTTGAACTGTTAGCTATTGCAAGGCTAGTAATGCAGAACATAACTGAATTGTTCTCGACAAATTGAGGCCGTCCTTTCACGAATATAGATAAACAGGCACTGACTCTTTTAGGGTGGAAATAAAAGAACTTCAACCCCAGTCTTTACAAGGTTGCCAAAATTGCAGCACGCAAAAATAAGTGGGGTGACAAAATGAAATTAGATGGCCTCACTCCCCATACAACCCTCCTCCCCCTTCCCCCAGCACATATGACTATGGATTGATCCACAACTTTTCCGTCCCTTGCAGATCTGTATGTGAAGAAGATGTGTTGTCCTTGGTTAAGCTAGTTTGTAATTCCTTCAACCAATTAGTAAACCTAAATATGTAACTCCTAGATCAGGCTGTGTGTTATTATGTTTAATTATTCGGTAAATCATGTGCTTGTATGAGGTGCATTAATACGTACACATTAAACACTCCAACACTCGCATTGACATACTTTTAAAACAATTTAGTGAACTATTTTAAAATGCAGTGCTCCACTAAATAAATATGTGATCAGCAAACATGAACCCTAAACCAACAAACTTTTATCATGGTAAAATATTGCTTTTAAATATTTTTTTTATCCATCTCTACATGCAGACACTTTATTTGATTAATAACGACCTAACTATTTTTAATAGAAAACAACCAAATGTGTTCGACAATTCAAAAGGTTAATTTTCCCAACCAAATAAAGTTAAATTTTTGTATTGCCTTTATACCCACATATCTAACCCTATATGCTCCAAAACATTTCAATAAAAAACACAGGAAAAACCATGCGTCATGTTTTTACACATAAGGTGTAGATGTAATTTCCTAAAGGTCATTGCGATAAATTGCTACACGGCGACCCTTCCTGTTTCACGGTTTGAGGGATGTTTTGAAATAAAAAAAAGAGAGGAAGAGATCATCCCTTTCCCTCCACCTCATCGCTACAACAGGTCACACCGCACATCTTCGACCCTGTTTAAGGCAGTTTGAAGCCCATATGTGTGTTGAAATATAATTTGTTGTTTAATACAAACTGGTAATTTATGTGAGTTTGAATACGTTTAGGAAAGCTACAATTATTGTAATTTTTGTTTTCTGCTCCATAGCCTACCACCCATCAAGGATGTTCACACATTAACACCAATTGGTAGAGGCGGGAAAGGTAGAATTTAGAGGAAATGTAGCAACATTTACGCGGGGGGAATAATGGGAAATCATTTAGAAAAAACCTCCCTCATTACAGCCGGCTGGGATTGGAACCCCAACCTCCTTGCTACAAGCAAACCATACTATATGAACTTGACGTATGCTTAAAATACTACAGCTGGGCTTCCATGTATGACTGAACAGCGAGACAATATTTTGGGTGATGTATTGTGAAAATGTCTGTGCGAATGTGAGTGTGTGACGAGGGGCAGGTCCCATCTAACATGTTCTATCCCCCACCTTTCCCCACAAGAGCAGGGAACCCTGCCATTTCCCTACCCTTGTTACATTGTCAGTCCCTGTGTTTTTTTTAACTTCTCTAGACATTTTATTACGTCTTTATTGACAATGTCTTATTGCCTGCCTGAACACGCCTCTTTTTTTACCATGTCTTTTTTTTATAAACTCCTAGTACCCTATGGGACATTTAACATTTATATTTGAAGGGCGTAGCACAAGAATAGTTTAAGTCACACCCCTTTCGAGTTTAGATATTGGGGTGATGTCATTTATAAAATAATCGGAAAATTTATGATTTCTTAAGAAAATAGGATGCATATATGCTAACAACAAATGTCGTTACATTGTTTCTATCGTTCAAATAGTCTTCATACTTTCTGTATGTTCAACACCAAATTTAACCCGCACATATTGACTTTGGTGGTCTTGAGGTAAAGTGCTAGCCCCAGGACTCGATGTTCGTGGGTTCAAACCCAGCTGGGGTCGACAAACTTTTCTTGAGATATAAAAAAAATCCGTAGCACAACTTCCTTCGGAAGGGACGTAAAGCCGATTGTGCCATGTAAAAGATCGCTGGAAGGAATGGGAAAATACCTTTCTCGGCAAAATTGGTGGCTCCTTTCACTCTTGCTCATAGAAATTATCGTGTGCTGATACAATCTGTCGGTTCAGAAAGTGCACGTTAAATATCTCAAATATAAAACAAAAGAAAAAACGCATTGATTATCACGTGGACTAAAAATCGAGATCATATTACTTGGTTTGCAAGGGATGGGAAGGTTGGGTCTGGAATCCAAGACGATAATACTGAGAGTGGTTTGTACTTAAAATGGTTTTCTTCTTTTCCTTCACTCAAATGCGAAAGTACATTCCCTCTATCTTCCTCATCTTTACTTCATAAGTATATTTTATTGGATATAGCCCGGACATTTAGTAAGACGATGAGCAAAAAGCCCCAACAATATTATTAAATAATTATTTAAAGTTGTAGGGACTGGGTGAGTATCATACGAACCCGCAATTGCTTGGAGGAGGAATGAAAAAACCCAAATAGATAAATCACATGGGGGAAAGCTCCTCTAGGTGCACTCGACCGTGAGCCCTGCCTCGACCTCCCTTTCACTGGATATCCAGTATATTGCGAGTTTACAAGTTTTGATACTTTCTATCAAAAGGTGACAGTTGCACATCACTTGATTGGATGTATTACTATGATTAAGGTAGTATTAGTATCCTTAATAACTGTTGGATACTGTCCTTTCGACCGTGATCTTACCTTTTATAAATCGACTTGAAAAACTAGTTGTATTGTATATTAAAATGGGGCTTTTTGAATTTTGACCCTTAATTTAATTCTATTGCTGCAGTCGCGGTTGAATTGGAAAAAGATAAATTAATACTTTTATAGAAACCGTGAAGTGACAATTTCAATCTAAGAAACATTTTGTTTATTTTGAGAGTGATATTTTAATTAATATATATATATATATGTGTGTGTGTGTGTGTGTGTGTGTGTGCATGTCTGTATATAGGCTACATAATATGTTTCTTTTTATAGGTCTATAAATACATTAGACATACACACGTACAGACTTAACAACAAAGCAATTATACACAATCACTCACTTAAGTGGGCATACGATCAAAGGTTTTAGTCGTGTCTTGTCTAGTTTTCCGGTGACGTATAGGTCAAGATTTGAACCGCACGTGAAGGGAATTCAAGTTTTTTTTATTTCACTTGATTAACGTAAAATTATAAAATTATTCTGATATTTTCATTTTGTTGATGGTTATTTTTAACAAGTTTTTTGCTATAGTGAATAGTGCAGACAAACTCCCACAATATTTGATAGTATTAGTTTATCAACCAAACAAACGTTTAGTCACAGACAGATAGACGTAGGCCTTAAGGTACTGTAAAAGTAACCTATTTTGGAATCAGGGATACATCAAAAGCAATTCTTTGGTCAAAATATTTAAAGATAATTTCACAATACCTAAGAGTATGAAAAAGTAAAATGAATTGCACAATTAAATCATTCATATATCCCCATAAATAGTATTTTATAGTTTATGACACAACTTTTAAAAATCAATAATCACAATTCTAAGATACCTTCAAAATATTTTCTTTTAGTAAAAACGATCATAAGTTTTTATTTATCACGCAAAACATCCCACATATACCAATATTGAACAAAAAGGTTAAAGCCAATTTTGAAAAAAAATCACATTTTCAAATACCCGTCATTGATAAACGATTCTTACACTAATATTTCTCTAAAAAAAAAAAAGATTAGGGAAAACATATTTAGTGTTATTTGTCATGTCAAACTATCCACATATATCAATTTTAAACAAAATGGAATTTTAAAAATTTAGTAATCTACCCTTAGCTTTAGGGCTCGAAACAAAATCAAAAAACTTCCTGAGCCATGACCACATTATTTATAAATAAAACACCGTTCCAGCTTTAGGAAACGAGACATTTTTGGGTTCGGGGGCACATAAAACGTCAAAATTCATCATAATTCAAAGGTAAAAAAATTATGATGTTTATTCTAAATGCAAAAGTAGAAAGAGTATTTGTATCGAGTAAAATGTAATCCCGGAACTGATACGGGTGTTGCCAGTGACACTACAGTGTGTGGTTCATATCCCGACTGTTGCAGGCAGATGATGGACAACCAGATCCACACCGTGGAGCGCGGGGCCTTCAGGGACCTGGCAGCCCTCGAGAGACTGTGAGTACACTCTGCAGTAACACTTGCAGCCCACTCGACCAGGGATTTAAGCCCACAATGGGGGCACGTGAATTAGACTCGTCTGGTCAAGTCTGCCGGGTGACGTGGAGTCCAGAGCTCGAAACACAGTCGGGAGTACTGAGGGGGTCTATTTCCTAAATAATGTCCCACTCTCCCCCACGCACATTCGAATACATTTCCTATACAATTTAACCTTACTCATTCCTAATTGGTTAGTGTAGTTAAATGTGAATAGCCAGGATGGTCACAAGTGTGACATATTTCCCCTCTTCCTCTTAATGACGCCACAATGGTGGACACCAGAAGAAGAGTAGTATATGTCTGAAAACACCAACCATCGCAGATCTACAGATAGTCAACTTTTATTGAAAAAAAAAGAGCCGTTATCAATATTTTTAATCTAAACAACATAGTGAGTCAATAGTGCGCCTGCCAGCTCTGCCAAGGGTCCTAGGTTCGATTACCGATAAGCTTAAAAAATTTGTGAGATTGGGGCTTTCCATCTCACGGCGAAAAATTGACTGCTGAGGGACTAAGTGTGCTTTATTGTATAGAATTGAGCTAATATGTAAAACATGTGCTTATATAGCTAGTCGGTTTGGAAAGTTCCCGCTAAATACCTGTAATAAAATATAATAAAATCAATCCTGTGAGAATATTAACACACCGTTAGTAACTGGCATTACCCAATAAATCTTTAACTCTATAAAAACATTACTTTAATTTTAATATTTATATGATATGGAGGAGGCGACATACAAATTGGATGCAAAATTAATTTAAGAACAGCCTGAAACCAAACCAGCCCCCGCCCCCCTTCCTAAGACCCGTAATTACCTACCCTAGGGACAACCTCCTTGGCGAGATCATAATACAGAGAGGTTTGTTTCTGAGGGGCCCTCCCAGACTGGTCTGTTGAAACTATCTTTGTAAAGGATATTGAATTTTTATGAAATAACTCCCCCGTTTGTAGCGTAGAGTACATAAAACCTTCCCTCTCCCCTATTTCAGAGCCTGTGTTTCTTGGGAAAGTAATACTGCATTTTGGGGAAAGAGGAAGGGCTAGTAAACTGGCTTTCATAACGGAATAGGCCTTAAATACATGTCCGACACAATGTAATGATTCGGTAATCTTAAAGGTAAGGTTTTTGTTGAATCTTCCAACGGGACTATGGTTTGATGCCAGACTATGAATATAATTTAGTTTATGTTTTTTTTTTCTCTCCATTACTCCACGTCTTACTACCCGTCTGAATTATCCTTATATTTATACTAATGGGATAGGGAGGATGAATTTAGAATGCTAGTCCGACACCTTATCCTAGTCGCTAGCGTGTCTCTGCTGAGCTAGAGGTCCCGGGTTTTATTTCTGGCAGGGCCAAAAATATTATAATTGGTGACATGTGGGCTTCAACTTTCACATTGTTGAATTAACGGCCTTGGGTTGGGTATTGTGTCTGTTCTAGATTTAAAATAGTTTTTAAGTTGTATTCTGCTATAATCATTTGGTTCAGAAAGTGCAAGTTAAATATCTCATATAAATTTTTTTAATAAATTAAAATGTAGAATTTAGAGGAAATAAACCCGTCTTTGCATTAAAGAAGATTTGGAAACAATTGATAAAATTTTACCTTCAGCACACTAGCATGAGATTTGAACTATGACCACCTGAAAAACCAGGCAAGATTAAATTGACACCTGCAACTTGTGAATGTGTGGAATGCCAGGCCTCCACCGTGGTTCGGATTCCACGTTAAACTGTAGGTCCTCCATATCATCTCACATTCACCCTACCATTACACATTAGCGTAAGTGCGTACAACCCTAATGGGTAGTAAGACGCGGTGCTAGTAATAATAATAATAATAATAATAATAATAATTTGACACCTTAGTCCGCGGCTCCACCAGTGGGGGTTCATTTTTGTTGGTTTTGGTCAAGAGGTTACAATTTTTGGCACAAAGGTTGGGCTTTAAAAGAACAAACTAACCTTGTATTTGTGTGTGCTTTGAGCTGACATCAGCGGAACTACCAACAGACAATTCTGTGGGAACTAATGTTTTCACAGTACCCCCACCTCCTCCCATTTTTGTGAAACATATTTAGAAGAACCGTTCTTCAAATTCAACATAGCGGAAACGTATTAAAGACTAAAATGTGTCTTGTGTTGAGACATTGGTGAAAAATGAGGACCAACTTTTCAAATAAATGACTCAAAAAGCATTTAAGTGGTAAATAAAAACGCTTCAGCACGATATCAAAACACAGTTTTTATACATCTTTATGTGTGATAGATGACTTTGATTATTAGGTTGGATATTCATGGGCACGTTATTTTCCTCTTAAACTATTGCTTTTCTAGTTTAATCTAGTTTTATTTATACACCACGTCTTGCTACTAACGTGGAGTATTCACATTTAATAACATCAACGAGGTAAGGATGAGGAAAGTAGAATTTAGAGAAAATATATAGGTATTTGCGCGGAAGGAGTGTGGGGAACCTCTAAGGGGAAAACCACCCTTAGTACACCCAGTCGAGATTCTACCCCCAACCTTCCACCCAGAAAATCAGACTAGACGATCTTGAAGTTTAATCTGCCCGTTGATGTGTTAAGTTAATGGTCAGTCAAATTTTTCAGGCCAGATCATTTGTTTGCACAGTCAGTTTTTCATTCGAAAATCATCTGAAAAATTAGATGTTTAATAGATAACATTGACGAAATATCATTATATTAGTAATACAATAACTAACATCAATACCTGCTTTGGTGGCCACATCGTCTAAGGTGTCACTCTCACACTGGACTAGACTTTCAATGACAGGGAGGATATATATATATATATCCTCCCTGTCATCGAGAGTCTAGTCCAGTGTGAGAGTGACACCTTAGACTATGTAGCCACCGAAACAGGTGTTGATGTTAGTTATTGTATTATATATCACCATTTAGGAGTGATAGCTGCTATACATTCTATTTCATTTCAAATTTCAAAATTAAAATAATTTTCTCAAGATATTTTATCTATCTAACTAGGTTCATGAATACAAAACTAATTATCTTTCAGGTTTAACAAATCTATTATTTTACTCCATCTTAATTATATTCCTTTCCGAAACTAGAATATTTTTTTAATATTTCAAATGTAGTTCACCAGTAGCTAGCTTATTGTGGACCATATTTTAATCTGTTTAATTTTATTACTAAAATAACCATTGTTAATATAATTTAATAGAAAGATGAATTTTCTTAAACACATGCAATGTCTGTTATTGAAATATATCAGATTATTTGGTAATTAGATTCAATTTAAAGTATGAATCTAATCGTACAGCGATTAGCAACACGTACTTGACGTGTTATGTCTTAGTTTCATGTTAGAGGGAAGTAAAAGGAAAGTAAGTGGGGGTGATAGGAGAGGTGGAATGTTAGTCTCGGAGCCTTGGAAGGGGAATTTTCTTCGCTTCCCTAGGGTGAGAAGGGAGGGAAGGGATGTAATCCCCCCACGAGGGTCGTGAGCATATGGAAGGTGCCACCGTGGGAAAAGAACGGCACAAGTCTTGGATTATAATCAGGCACATGATATGCTCTTCTTCCAAACAAACTTAATACGGACACAACATAAAAATAAAAAACAACAACTTGTACTTGGTTTTGCATAACATAATACTGTGATTTAAAATATAATTACTTTTTTAGTTTACTTGCAAGAATACTAGAGGTATTATTTAATCTGTTATTCAAAACAAATCGCTGAGCCTTAAACTTTGCTTCTCTCAAATGTGCTCATTTTTGGTACAAAAAAAATATCTTTCAGCTACTGCGCACATGTACAATATAAAATTATTATTACTCTTTTATCTGAGATTTTTAACTCACAATTTCTTAAGGAAAATGTTTTAAGTACATGACTTGCAAATTAATTAGGGCAACAGTAACCGATAATTTGCATCCAACGATGATAGCGAGAGTATTTTTTTAAAGGTTAGCCCCTACACAAATACTAAATGCTGTTAAGGCTTTATCTTTTCTACGTCCTCTTTTTCCTCCCCCCGAGATAATTTATTACCTCATCGCTATAGAAATAACCTTGTTCTTCATTCAAAATTCACTAATGTATCTTAGTTCGTGCATGCACCAAGGATTATGTTCCGAAGCTACCAACTATTGAGACGTAATATCAATATTGGTGGCCGCAAGACAATTAATGCAGTGTAAATGTGGTCTACTATAGTACTATAGTCTTAATTTATTCACTATATTTTCTAAAAGGTTCTTCACATTACATTAATACTCTATAGATTCATTGTAAATGTAGTCATTCATATATTTATATATTATTGATATAAGCACAATAATAAAAATTACAAGAATCTCACCAACTTTAATGTTTGCAGTAAAAAAATGTAGATATGAGAAAATTTGTGGTATATGATTCACCTTTTTTTAAAACCTAAAATGCTAAAACCAAACAGTAAACGTGTTTTAAGAAATTTTGTAAAAAATAATTGGAAATTCTTACTTTCGATACAAATTAATTGATTCATATTCGAATAAAAATGTTAGAAACAAATATTATTTCGTGGCCGTTCCAAATGCTTTTCTAAATCACATTAGAAACAAAGCGCCTACATTGCTGGTCTCTTCCTTTCCCACAGGTGCTATGTGGGGTTGCCTAACCTTTCCTTATCAACTAAGATGGCATTTTAATACAGTCCGCTGTGGAAACGTTTAGACATAATCATAAATATATATGTGCGTTACTTTGTTTGGATTTGTACACACGGTTTAAATAGAGATCTTACAGTCTTACCTTGATAGTTTCCACTATGGCCCTATTGTATCAGCCGCACTATGGTGGAAACAAGCTAGTCATATTTTTTAGAGTAAACGAAGTATAGGCCTACATGAGAAGTCGGTCCACTGGGTTCGTTTTCACTCCATTGAGGTGTTTCACCATTTATCCCAGTGAATGATGGTTTTTATTCTTATAACAAACATTCCTCGGATAGTTTTATTTTACAAACATAGTTTAGTTAAGTCGCTAACGGCCAGTGATCCTGGACTTTACTTACTTACTCACTCTATAGCACCCGAGAGTTCATTGCCACACTTAGAAAAGTACGCCACCTATCCCTATCTTGAGTTATTACTATCCAGTTTACCTCATTACACCTTATTTGCGTCAGGTTCCTCTCCCATCTACGTCCAGATTTTCCCAAGGGTCTCTTCCCATCGGGTTTACCAGTTACTCTGAACACGGTTCTAGATTCTCCCACTCATGCTGTGTGTCCTGCCCACCATAATCTGCGAGATTTGATTATCCTATTAATGTCTTGTGGGTCAATCCATTGAATATTTTGAAAGTAACCGGTAATTTACTAATAAAAATTAATACATATTACGATACTTGCTTCTGATTTATTGCGGACGTTGTTAAACATAAGCTTCTGTTTGATTAAGAGATTACTGATTTTACTATAAGAAAGTGCACAGTAATAATCGTACATTCAGTTAACTGTACTTATTTCCTGCTTTTCTAGTAGCATGGTCTAAGGCGTAACTATCGCACTATACTAGACTGCCGATGACAGGGAGATCGAGTTTCAAATCCTGGTCGAGTGTACTAAGCTTGGTTTTTTCTAAATGTTTTTCCACGTTCCCTCTACACAAATGTGGATACATTTCCTCTTATTTCAACCTTCATCATCCTTAATTCACTAGCATAGTTAGTAAATAATGCGTATGACCTGAATGAGTAGTAAAACGCAGTGGTAAGAAAAAAACGTATCTCTTAACAATAGTCTAATAGCGTAAGTTCTCCAAACAGCGGTTTCTGAAACAAGTGTTCAGTTTTCATGGGTGTTCGGGTGATGGTTTCTTCAAGTAGTTTTCTTAAGTTCCCTATGCTCTATCCCGGCCAATGGGGACGAGTTTAACCTTAGGCACTCTTCTCATACCTCCATTTTAGATCAAGTCATTAATCCTTGCAAGTTCACTACCATGGGTAAGAATTTATAATGGCTAGGCACAATTATAGGATGCACTGGTACAATTCCAGGTGGGGATGATGAATATAACTACTATTGGCCCTGCTATTAAATTTGTAAATATATAGGTACTAAGGATGGTTATATAGTACTAGCATACTGTCCAAGGTTGTCCGCTAATAAGCTATTCTTTGTTTATAAAGTACACGTAAGATACTAAAACAAAATAACCCTGCGTTTAAACGTAAAATTAAAAACAAAATAATTGAGGGGGGTCTATTTTATCAGAACAGAAAGTACACACATACTCTTCCCCTTACATATTGATCATTCTTTCCACCCCTTTCACCCCCTTTCAGCCTCTACATAGGGCTGCACTTTCAGGGTTAATCGGCCGGAAATTGGAGTCGGGGAATATGGGATTGCTATGCAACGAGGGTATAGAAGAGGGTGCAAAAAGCTTCATATGATGCGAAGCTATGGCCACTTCCCTAGAAATGGTAGAAAGGGTAAAAAAATAGGGTGGGGTGGGGTGCTTCTATAGAACACTTAACTGTACAAGGGGGGAGGGGAGAGGAAATCGCTTACAGATTCGGTGAGATAAACAAATAAATATTTATTTCGAAAAAAAGTGTGATATAAAATTGTTTGTTTTAAGGGTTGAGTATGGAATAAAACCAAGTAAACGTTTTTTTTTCACCCATTATAAATGAATAATTACAATGTATTCGTAGATAGTGATATTTTCGTTGGATAAAGCTATTTTATTTAGAAGGTATTTTATCTCTATCTAATTCACGTGAAACTTAGCCATGAGAATTAATTAGAATGGTCCAATCTGGCGTAACAGCGGTGTTTTTTAAATAAAAAATGTTGACTATGAGAAGTAAAAGCACTTTAATGAAGGGGTATCGAATTTGTCACATAGCTACCAATATCTATTCTCCTTGCTTACACTCACCTGTCCTATCTTGGCGAGTGGAGTGTGGGTGTGGCCAATCCGTTGGCAGGGAACTTTCCGGAAGTAGTGTAGTGTGTGCATTCCTGTTATATTAATAAACAGGCTTAATTTAATAACGATGTCAAAAGAAAAATGTCCTATTTTGTTTACACCATATCTTACTACCAGTCCCGGCTACCTGCAATTTATTGCACTAATGGGGTAGAAATGATAGGGGTAAGATTTAAAAGGAAATGTACCTGAATTTACTTGGAGGAAGATCGGAAAACCGTTTGGATAAAAACCATTCTCAGTAATTACACCCAGCCATAATTCCAACCCCTACCTCCCCATCACAAGCAAACCAGACTAGATGAACATGACGTTCAGCCCCCGTGCCCACAGATACGTGAATAAATGTTGCCTATATTATGTTTATAGCTTCACTACACGCTGGTGACCTGGCGGTCTAGGGGTAAGGTGTCAGACTTCTATGCTAGCGGCCGGGGTTCAATCCTCGGACCCGGCAAAGATTTATCTGATTACCAAACCCTTCCTTCACCTCTGACAATACATCTTGTTAATGTGAGGAATGCCAGGCCTCCGCCGTGGTTTGGATTCTACGTTAAACTGTAGGTCCTCCATTTCATCTCACAATCACCCTACCATTACACATTAGCGTAAGTGTGTACAACCCGAACGGGTAGTAAGACGCGGTGCTAATAATAATAATAATAATAATACACTAAACGCTATATACACTTCTATATGAATGTATTACCTTTATCGATGGTCATAAAGTTTAGGTGTTAGCCTTAAATTGAACTTTACTTGCGTATTTGAAGGCAAACTGAGGGTAAAATCTTAAAAGCGTATATTGAGAATGGTTTTTATATGTAGTTGATCACATCCAGTGTTTTCGGCCAGGATTCACCCCTCAACTTCTCTGTCAACAAGTTGTCAAGTTCATGGTAAATCTCTCGTACGGAGGTTACACACTAGAGTCCCCTTACGACACGATCACGATAAGACAACAAACCGATAAAAGGAAATCTAGAAATATAAAACGGGAACGTTTTCTCTTAATTTTTTTACAAAATAATAGTTTTTTTTGTTATTTAAAAAAAACCAGTTCTAGCTATTTAAACTTTCAAACGTCCTCAAGATACCCCAAGTATTAAATTAATACTTCATTTTAATTTCTCCTAAGCACGTCAACACCAGAAACATTATTAAATGGGTCACATTTAGGCCATAACATCGATCCCCGTGCTCATCTCACACTCATGTATCATTTACAGCGCTTGGTGGTTGAATGTGTCACTGACGTCGATTCTGCTGTAGACCAGACATTTTAATACCTCAGTTCAATATTATAATAAAATCCATTACTAATACCTCCCCTTACTTTGGGATTCATCAATATTAAAGCTTTAATCTCATATTGCTATTATTATTTGGGATTTTATTTGCAGTATGTCATCAATAAAATAATTATACATTTTTATGGTTGGATTTTCTAACCAATTTTGCTACCTCCTTGCTATCCGACCCACTATTTGACGGTTTTATGTTTATGTGAATAGGATATAAATCTCGCCTCCACAAACTCAGCTCCCTACACTTACTTAGTGGTCCACTGCAGAAAATTTGTCGATTGAAAATTTACCGAAATATTTTAATTGCTTGGGATATTACGACTCGTAGATATAAATAATATCTTACACGACGTAAACGAGAATAAGCTGGTAAAGAATCGAAACGACACGATGGTGACACAACTTGCTGATAGTATATCGTCCAGTTCTACCAATATGGTTATATCAGACTCTCATAGCCCGAACGGGTAGTAAGACGTGGTGCTAAGTATTATTATCATACTCAATTGTTTCTGTGGTTTGGGTAATTCATAGGTCTATAGTTTATGATCTTGCATTGCGTTTATTTTTATTGATTACTGTGATTATGATTGAAGAGGTAGATAATGTTAACATTGTTGAGGCACTTATCCTAGTCCTAATTAAGTTATTTAGCTACAACAAATCTAGTTAAGTACGGATGCATTAAGTAGATATTTTTCATGTTACTCCTGTATTTTCCTCATTTACCACAAAAAATTAAGTATATAGCCTTTTTTTATATAAACTTTTGATAATTTACTAGAAGCATTGCAGACGTTCATAAATCCTACATTATTCAAGAACTTTCTTATTTCAAAATGGGGCTCAGACAAAAATGGATATGAAATGTACCAATATGTCCTTAGGACTATAAGCCTTACAGTTAAAGGTCTATCATTTTTGTAGATGTAATTAAAGAATTAAACTAGCTAATTTTCAAGGACGTTTCACGCGAAGTGTCTCTCTACTAAGATGATGATGATGATGATTATTATTATTATTATTATTATTATTATTATTATTAGCACCGCGTATTGTTACCCGTTCAAGTTATACGCACTTACGCTAATATGTACAGTTCAACGTGGGATATGAACCACGGCGGAGGCCTGGCATTCCACACATTCACAAGTTGTGATTAATACACGTCATGTCAGAGGTGAAGGAAGGGTTTCGCAATAAAATAAATCTGTGCTGGGACTGAGGATTGAATCCCGGACCCCCAGCACAGAAGACCAACACCTTACCTCTAGACCACCAGGTCACCAACCCTAAAATACGGGTGGTTAGAAACATAGATCTAGTTTTCTCAAACAAATTAAGTTATTTCTTAACAGTGTCATAACACAATGATATAGGATAATTATTGTTCATAGATTAAGGGCCGGTTTTGGTACTTCTGGATAAATATTAATCTGGCTGATAAATATTTTTATCTGGTCGATAAGTTAAACGTGCGTCTTAAGACTACCATGTAGCGTTTATCTGTCAGATAAAATGTATTTATCCGTCACATTTTTATCGGGAGGTTTAAATACCTATTAACTTTTATCTTAAAGTTAAAATGGGCGTTGCCATAGTGAGGCGTGGTTTTTCATAAGGTTTCACCTATCAGAATCGGTTCTTAGGTTAAATTATTGGTTTACTTGTTTAGTAGGCACAGGTCCAGGCTCCAACAATGTAAAGAGTTAGAGCATTTGATTCACAATTTTATAAAAACTGCCAAGCTACGGTATTTGTCAAGTTATATTTATATAAGAACACTTTATTTAAATGTGAGTACAATAAATGACATTTTGTAAACGTTGTACCAAACTCTTGACCACTATTTGGCAGACACCAAAATTATAAGGCCTACTTGCAAGACAACCTGGCATCTGCGCCCACGTGACGCCATCTGTTTCCTCACACTCGCTTAGCCGCCATTATTTAACAAATGTTGAGCGTTGTAGCCACTAGCCAGGTTGTAGTGGTAGCAGCAGGGTTTATACGTATGCACGTACCAGTGTAAACAGTAAACAGTACCAACCTTGCGTTTTCTGCATAAAAATATATCTATCCTACATATAGCTATCCGGCGGATAAATTCAGTTCATAATACGCGTAAAATATTAAAGTGGCTGAGGACCTTTATCTGAGTGCTAACTTTAACCTCTCGGTAGAAATATTTATCCATTCAAATACGTGGTTCCCTTGGATATTAAACACAATAATAATAACACAGTCTAATCAAGTAGACTCGTATCACTCTGTCGACGAATGAAGGGGCCACTTTTATTTGACTAGTTCGTTGTTTGGATCCGACCTCCATGCAATGTTTCTTTACCTAAACCAACATCACACTGTAATAATCCCCCCGCCCTCTCGTAATGACGACAATAAACTTTATAGCCCCACCCTTTCTTTCACAGTGACCCCTCTTAGCGTTACTTTTGTTGTAGTTAGGTTTTTAATTAACTCCCATGCGTGGTAATCGAACTCCAGTCTCATTTTTTTACACTCAATCCCCCCTTTATAATAAGTGTACATTAATATTCAAAAGTATAGGCTATTTCATCCTTGGTTTGGTAATATATATAATTATTTAGTCATGATAAATAGAGATGTTAGTTAGGACGACTATATTTTAGAGGTTGGGAATCGAATCCCCTATCTATTGCACCGGAAGTTCCTCCCTACTCCTTTATGCGGTTTTATGTTATCTATTAAAGTGAATTCCTGTACTGTCCCTTGAAAACTAGCCCTAGCTCTTTGTCCATCAGATTAGATAGTTGAATCTGCTTATAGACTTTACTTGCACTATTAACCCTCTTAATTCGGTTAACTTGGGCGAGATAGTTGTAAGTTTCAATGTACCTGTGGTGGCACTTAAACCTTGTCCTCCAAACTACAAACATAAACATTTATAATTTAATATTGAAATATTAAGTCATGGGATATTATACTATTGTTAATAATCATTAATTATCCTGAACTGGCGGGCACGTGGGCAATGGAACCAGTTTTATATTTACTGGTTTGTTGGTGCCGGGATGGATTGGTGTTCGAATCCTGGGCGGGTGTACTGAAGTAATTATTCTCAAATAATTTTCCACTCTACCTCTACTCTAATGCGGGTACGTTCGTGTAAATTTCACCTTCCTAATCCCAACTATATGGATCTCCCGAATGGTCAAGAAATACTTAGAGCAGTATAAAAATTATTTAGATCAGACGATCTCCTGTATTATTTGACCATAACTGTACTTATCACATGAGGAATATTCCATTAAAAATATAATTAAAAGTATGTTATTTTAGCAGATCATATTACTTTTTGCTTTCTGAACTTTTATTTTGAATGGGTGAGACTCAAAGAAGGGCTGAGGGTGAGCATTAAATAAGTGTAGGTTTGACAGTACTACCAACAAGTTATCACTAAAAGTTACTAAGTTTAGATGTAACAACCTAGATTCGGTTAGTTTTTAGCACCACGTCTTACTACTCATTCGGGTTGTACGCCTATGTACTAATTACAATAATGTGTTAAGGATTAGGAAGGTTGAATTAATAGTAAGTGTACCCACATTTGCATAGAGATAAGATAATAAACCATTCTGAAAAAAAAACTTCAGCACACACTACCGGGATATAATCCCTACCTCCCCCTCTTTGGCAGTCTGTTCTAGCGAGAATAGCACTCTAGACCATGCAGCCACTGAAGCGGGTTTTATCTAGCTAGTGTATCTAGAAAATATAATATATATATATATATATATTAGCACGGCGTCTTACAACTCGTTTGGGTTATATTCTTATGTACTAATTACTCTAATGGTTTAATGTATTATGAAAGTTATATATATAGGAAGTGTACCAACATTTGCGTGGAAAAAACATTTTTGAATAACCACCCTCAGCACACCCGACCAAGATTCGAACCTTAATCTCTCCGTCTTCGGAAGTCTACTCTACTTCTGGAGTAGCACCATAGATCATGCGGCCACCGAAGTGGGTAAAGTTTATGTTAAATGTCTTAAATAAAAAGGTTACACTAATAAGTGTTGGGATGAAGACCTTATAAATACTCTAAATATGTTTAGGGACAGCCCTGACAGTGTTTTTGCCATTGCAATGGTTATAGAAAGAGGGTTTTAAGGGATGGGGTGAGATAGAGTGAGGGGGTGGTATACTCTTATTACCCATACGTTTAATTGCTCCAAATATTGACCGTGGGCCTGCACTGATCCCAGTTCATTAAACGTTGTTTACTCGGCCAAGGGGTAGGAACGGGTTACGTTACTTCGGGGAGGGTGGATGGTAGTAGGAAGCAAGAGAACAAACAGCTGCTACCGTAGGGGTATATGAGGGAGAGGGGTTGAATTAGAAGAAGAAGGAAGACCAAGGAGAAACAGAGAAACGGAAACTGATCTTCATCTTCATTCTTTTAAATGTGTTTTGTATTTTTTTAATAGCTTGCACTTCCCAAACCGAGAGCTAGGACTTAAAGACATGACTTACAAACTGATTTAAAAATATATATTCGGTCAGCATCTAGCGCTAAGCACCCAACACCTATCTTCAATCTTTTGCATATAGTAGCTAAAGTATGGATCTGTTTACAAATAATATTCCTTTTCAGTACGTCCTGGATTTGAAACAAAGGCCCCTTTACCATTTAGGCTACGGCCTTACTTGCAGCCTGGTCGCCCCAGCAAAAACGCCACGACTAGGTCGCCAGAACGCCAATCAGTTTTATTTATATAGGAAACCTAAAGTCGCTCACGTTTGTGACCAGGTCGATGTCGTCAGTAGCTCTGGCCTAGTATGGCCACCTGCATACAAAACAAGGCTCTGCTTACTTGCAACCAAGTCAATGTCGTCAGGTAGCTGTTGCCTAGTATGGCTACCTGTATACAAAACAAGGCTCTGCTTACTTGCAACCAAGTCAATGTCGTCAGGTAGCTGTCGTCCAGTATGGCTACCTGCATACAAAACAAGGCTCTACTTACTTTCGACCTGGTCGTGGTGTGTTTGCTGTGGTACTGCGACCTAGTCGCAAGTACGATCGTAGACTAAATGCCCTTTCATACGAGAGGTATTATTTATATCGCGCGATATTTTTGTCATACGAACTTTTATTCACGCGATCAATTCTGACGTTGCTTTCAGACGAGAGGGACAATACCGTTTGTTTCCCATGTTGACTTGTGCTTTTGACGTGGTGCAGGATATAAGCGGCTGTTCTAGGCCGGTGATGCGGGAATTTTACCTCACGATGTTTTCTCTCACTCTGTGAATGCTCCCATTTGAACCAATATATTTCAGCGGATAAAATTCGCGCGACAAAAAAATCTCGTGAGAAAGGGCACTAAGAGTTTTAAAGTGGTCAAAGACATTGCAATGAATTTTTAGGTCTATGAGATGCTGTAGTGATCTAACACCTTAGCTCAGTGGTAGCGTGTAAGACTATTGAGCTAAGGAACCAGGGTTCGATTCGTGGCATGGCTGAAAATTTTATCATTTGTTAAATGGGAATTTACCCTTTCACATTGATAAATTAATGGCTGGAGACTTAAATAAAAAACTGACCCTAATCATAGGCTGGGAACAGTGATGGATGTAAAGGAAAGATGGTGTAATTGACAATCCGAAATGGTGGCCACGGGGTTAAAGCAATCAGTCTAGTTTTTTTTAAATGATTTTTCAGTGATGGTGAAGTCAGAGTTCGAATCCTGTCAAGGTGTATTTAATTGATTCATTTTTCTTAAGTGGCTTCCCACTATTTCTCCATGAAAATATGCTTATATATATGCTTATATATATATGTTCTAGATTATATCTCCCTAATTCCTATTCATTAGTGTCCAGACATACCGGAGGAGTAGTAAGACACAGAGCACGGAAATAAATCTTGGAACAAATTATTTTTCTTTCATTTGTTGTTACATATACTCATATTGTTGATATTTGTTTCAATTCACTGAAAGTAGGTTAAATTTATATCTTATGTTCAAAAAAATTTTCTCAGTTAAGGAAGCAAATATCACAAATATGCATGTAAGAAGGAGAATGTTTCAACAAACTCCTATAAAAGTAAAGCTCGAGTTTTCTTAGTTTGTTTATTGAGGGTGTATAAAAGGTGTCTGACCTTTCATCCGTACCTAACCGACCACGAAACTCTTTGGGGAAAAAAAAAAAATGAAATGAAAAGATATACTCTTGTAAGAGAAAGGTCTAAAATTGTATGACAAAATAGAAAAAATGAATTAATCCAATTTTTAAAAAAATCGAAGAAGCGGCTGAGAACATTTTGATTGCCAACAGTTGGACGTAGACTTAGTTTACTTTGAGAATGAGCCATATCATATCTACGGTAGGAAAGTTGGTATCTGGCTGCTAGCAGAAGGTTTTTTTTATACTACAAACACTAGCTGTAAGTAGCTAAAGTCAACAAATTCGGAAAGAATTGTTATGAGATTAGTAATAATATATTATCAATAAAAAGTGTTCTAAAACTCTTATAGTAATACTTACAACCACTGTTTGCAATAAAGAGCCTTCTGATAGCTGTCACCTACATTCCCGCGACAGATGTGCTGTAGTATCCGCACGAACACTATACAGGATGGTCTTGGTAGAACTGGAACAGCACATTAAAATAATTGGAAAACTTACTCTTAAATTAATTAAACTTAGCTAACTACTAGTGTTTTGTGTTTGTATTGTCTTAAACTTCTTCCAAATTGTTTGGGATCAAAATGAGAATATATCTAAAAGTTATCAAATCAACCTATAAATATTTATAATAGTTAACATATATTATATCAACCGCCATTAACATATAGGTTGTTAAGGGTGCTGCCAATATGAAGGGTAATATCCTCACACTGTGGTATTATTTGTGGGAATCGCAGTTATAAGACTTCAAAACCAATCAAGGAATTCTTTTTTAACTCTAATCATAGTCTATAGGAACAAAATATATTTTTTCATCTTTATCTTGAAGTGAACCATAAATAACAAATTACTTCTGGACGTCTGCTCCACATAAAAGCGATCCTGCAGGAGCCCCCCTCGAACAATGTAGTAAAATACATATTCGTATGTGATATTTTTATATGCATAATTCAATTTGGTGTAATTTGTGTGGTGATTTATAGTAATAGTAGTAGAATATTCAGCAAAATCAAAACAAAACAACACACCTATTGCTACTTCTTTGTCTATACAGATCAATGATTTACATAAAATTATTTTACAAGTTGCTACATATTCATATAACAAACCACTATGGGTATTAAGACGTGGTGCTTAGAAAAACATATTGTTACCAAACTAATTTATTCAAAACTTCAAGCTTAAGAATTGTATTTTTTGATCTGAGTAACAAAAAAATTTTTTTGTGAGAAAAATAACTTTTGTGACCCAAAAAATGAATCTCGACCGACTCCAAACTTTGTAAAATGAATTTATAGCTTGACGTCAAATAATTATTTTTTGGGGGAAATAATTGTAAAAAGAAGTTAAAATAAGAATTAAAAAATAACTTATATTTTTAAAAAGAGTGGTATTACATAAAAAATCAAAATGATATTTTTAAGTAACCTTTACTCCCCTCCAATCAGATTACAAAAATGATATAAATACTATCTTAGTCTCATCCTCCATAAAACATAAATACTTATGTGGGCTGCAAGATAAATTTAAAGAGTTCATTTTATCGACGGACATTAGCAAGAAGGCCGTGAGTGCGAATGGAGCACACCCAGCTGCACTGAAGCATAATTCTAGGGGTACAGTATATTGGTGTTCATTTTATTATATAACCACTACCACATGACTAACAAACCAACTTAATTCTAGAACAGACATAACAATCAGTCCCCAAGTGTGAAAGGGAAATATTCAATTTCACCTAATTACAAACTTTTTCAGCTCTGCTAGGAATCAAACTCGGGCCTCTTAAATCAAAATACAGACACGCTACTGACTGAGCTGAGTGGTTGGATGGGAGAGATAGGTAAAAAAAACTACTCACTTTAGCCGCACCAAGGCTCTATTGCCACGGACACTGCGCAGATAGTGTTTGATAGGTATGACGCCCCTTGGGGTCTGAAGCTCCGCAACACGCAGGACACATCAGTTTGGCATGTGGCAGGTCAGATCCTTATATTGACGCAGGGGGAGGTTTTAGCTACTAAGGAATTCCCGCCCATTTATTTGGCACTTTCGACCTATCCTTTTATAAAGCGAACGCATGAAAGAAATTGAAAGTTGATGTAAGATGAGAAAATATATGTCTAATTTTACGGTTCTCAATTTCCCCTACAGCGGTGGCATTGCACTTATTCGACAACGACGGAATTCAAATCATGGTTTGGTGCACTTGACGCTGTTTTCTCATCCTTTCTCCTCAAAACTAGTTTTTGTTTATACCTATTAGATCAAGTCGTTAATAAACCTTGTATTGAACATAAACGAACAAAATATATACTAGATTTCTACTCTACGATATCTGAACCAACATTTCCAAAAGGGAGTATATAAGGAAAATATTCTAAAGGGCATATTAAATAGCTTTTTTTCCCTTATAAGAGAAGCCTCTATATATAGGGTATACCGTGACGTAACTAACAAACTCGGCCATTGTGTTATAAACGGCATTTGAATTAAAAAAGTTAATATACACATTGAGATGGTTGGATTACGTTACTGAGATAGAGTAGATGTAAAGCAGACACATGAGAGCATTTGATCCAGGCGATAACCAACGCCACCAATGCTCGCATAAACTAACTTACCGACATGCAGTGGGAGCTCACCAGGGTGCAACGTGTCACAGATTGCTTGCAGGATGAGTGGATGAGGGACATTTTTAACAGTACATGTAAAGTGATTTATATAAACGAATGCAACTTGTAAATCAATACCAGAATAATTTATTACAGTTATGTACATTTTGTATTTTGATTACAGTATTTTGGTATTTTCAGTACGCTATTCATGTGGCTGTAGCTCCGTTAGGGTGCTCCATAGCCCTATTGTGTGTATTAACTTTTTAAATTCAAATTATTTCTAGAACACGCTGGTGGATATTGTTGTCTACGCGTGGTACATCCTGTATAAGTTACGTTAGTAGGTGAATGTATAGATGCTAGGTCATAAAAAATAACACATTTACCTTCCTAAAAAATGTATTAAGCCTTAGATTTTCACAGAAATCACAAAACTTCTGAACATAATTAATTCTAAAGGTTTTAATTGTAAGAAAAGGCGCGATTTATTCCCTGGGTACAATAACAAGTCATCATAAATTATACTATGCTAAAACTGAGGAACCCGCACCGTTTGGCACTTCGGCAAACGCATCAGTCTATAGTGTGTGGCTTTCTGGTGACAAGAGGTAATGGCTTGAATCCTGGCCAGATGTTCTGAGGCGTTTCCCCCCCAAATATTACCTTCCCTCCATCCACGCAGATTTGGGCTATCTCTCACAATATCTACCTTTCCCATCCCTACCTTATTAGTGTAAATATGTGGCTAGTCTAGGAAATACGTAAGGTACGTAAACAAAGTTTGATGAATTGAAATGGTCTTCTACCATTACTCAACCGTCTAACGAATACAACCAAAGAATGAGTAGACTCAAGTATATATTGTATCAAGATAATTTTTTCATTGTATACTTTGAATGAGGAAATGCTGGAGAGTGTTGGGCAAAGAGAAGGCTATTAGAGGTTGTTAAAATCAGGAAGAGAGTGGATTGGACATTGTCTGAGACCGGAAAATCTATTGTTTGATGCTATGGATGGAATGGTTGATGGGAATAGGGGAAGAAGACATAGAAAGTACAAGATACTGGATAACATTAAGATGAAAGGGAGGTAGTTACAGATGGATTAAGAGGATTGCTGAAGACAAAACCACGTAGAGAACCATCTTGTGATGACCTGCCGTTAGGAAGAAAACTAATAATAAATACTTTGATTTAAACTTTTGGTTTAATGATGTACTAATTGAAATTAGTGTATCTTGTTTTTGTCATGTTAAAAGAGATGGGGTAGTTATTTTATAATGTATACTAATAAATAAGTGATAGAGTAAGACCCAGTCGACTCCTAAAGTGATTTTTATTATATACATTTGGAAACATAACTAATTTAAACAACGCTTTTCAAACTACGCTCTACTTTCAATTAGTAAATACTTGCAACATTATTTTTCCCTCCATGATTGGAACTGATTAGAAGAGTACATATTTATGTCCTTAAGTGTACTTGAGTAACGCTAGCGCCGGGCTAAAAGGACCTCAATTGGAAATAAAAAGTATTTGGGTTTTGTATAAAGGGGAGAAGGGTAAGTGAAAACAACTGTAAAGACTAAACTTATTGAAAAAAAATAGCGAGTAAGGGTGAGGCTGAGAAACAGATTGAATGTATAAAAGAGTGAGAAACTTAGAAATGTGTGCGCTGGGCAAAGATAAATAAGAAGATCTAAGATGATGCAAATGAAGACAAAGACGAAGTAAACAAGGGTTCAAAAGGGGGAAGAAGGAAGGGGTCGAAGGGAAAAAGTTTACTCTGGATTTTTGATTAAGTGGGGTCTCGTTGCAAGTGAAAGGTTAGCGAATATTAGAATCGAAAAGGGCGGAAACGCGGTGGACTTTTTTTTTTTAAGAAAGAAGATTTTTTTTTCTCTAACCGCCTTTCTTGATGGGTAGGTTACGGGGAGATGAAAAATGATGTAGGAAATCAGCAAGGAGGAGTCTCAAAGAAAGAGGACAGCGTAAGACTAGGCTTGATAAAGATGACAGACAGGCAGCTAAAATGACGTCTTTATTAAAAGGGAGTAAATAGATTCCCCTGAAGACGTATATTGCAAAAAATACTAATTGTTTTCACCTAAAATTTGTAATCCCACATTTTTTAAACGTCTTATTTATTGAATTTTTAAATTTAAATTGAGATTGCTAATCATAGGATATATTTAGAATACGTCCTAAAAATTAACCTAACCTATGGGATTAATAGTTACACTCCCACTGGTGGCTATATGGTCTAAGGCATCAGATTCATAATACACTTAATTGCTGTTGATGAATGTAAGCTGGTTGCGTTGAGTTAGTTTCCCAAATTTGATTGGTTTCTATTAGTTTTCTCATACCCTCTCCATGCTAATATAGTTGCATTTTTTCTCAGTCACTTTCGCTAAGAAATTAGTTTTTTTTAAGTTGACTCCGGATAATGGGACAAAAACTTTTTTTTTCCACTACTTGAGAGCAAACTAGGGTCCCCTTAAACGCAAGTCAGCCACTTTAACCACTCTGTCATTAAAACGTGTTCAAATACGCTGGTAAAGGGCTAATCTTGATGATGCTGGTCAAGGCCAAATACATTGTAAATTCCAGCCTGTAGCTGTAATTTTAATGATAGCTCTTAGTATCCGATTATATTCACACGTTCATCTCGACTCTGCTTTAAAATATGAGTGAAGAATGGCTCTAAGCACGGGACGATCTCTGGATAGCTCAGTGGTAAAGTATTGGTAGGCTAAGCCATAGTTCCCGAGTTAAATTTCTGTTTCTGGGTGTATTTTTCTATTTATTCGAATATACTGCTGATTTACGTAACTATAATTACTCATTCATCCCCAAGTTTCACCTTTAATATATTATACTTAATTATTGTATAGGATTGCTTTCTTCCATATCTAATAGTGCTTGTTATAACCAATTTTAAACGGCTGTTATTACAAGTCACATACTCTTAACAACGCTATCCAGTGATTACAGTGCCAGCTTATATTGTATGCTGTGTAGTGAGACGTGCCTTGGGGGTGCTTCTGACTTGCAAGGGATTTGATTGCAGGTGTGAAGAAGGTTGAGGTTCGAGTCTAGTTGAATGCAGCAGGGTTGGATTTCTACATGTGATTTATAGCTATAGTTTCCCCATCTCCTTTCCATACTTACTACCTTCTTCATCCTTATCTCTCGGATTAAGCCGTTAAGTATCCTCTGCGTTAAAACTTGTTTGATATAGATAATAGCCGCCTCGGTTGATCTACCAGAATAATTCTTGGTTTGTCGGGGGAAAAAGGAATGGGGGCAGGGAGTGCAACAGTATCTATCAGTTTTATCACCGGTTTCCACACCCGCCGAGACGCCTTGTCGATGCTTCTAGAATGATGATGAATGGAGACATGATGGAGTCTTCCTTCATTCTCTAGGGACAAGAATAAGGGAGGCGGACTGGAAGAAAGGGATGATTGGGTTCAAGGTTGGGAGGTCGAGGAAGTGGTGCTAATGACTTTTAGACCCCGGTTCGAGTCCGAACGCCCCATATAAAAGAAGATGAGAGTCATCACGAGGTAACGCTGTTTTTTTCCCTGCACTTCGCGTCTTACTACCCATATAAGATATGCACATACTCGCATTGATAAAATAGGGATAAATAAAGTAGAATTCCGAGTGGGTATACCAGTTATTTTAGTGAAATCGAGAGTCAGAAACCATTTAGAGATATAACCTTAGTAAACCCTGCCGGGACGCAAATCTTGACCCAACTCTTCCGTCATTCGGAAAACTAGATCAGCTCACATGCTCACATATGTGAGTGTTCAATAGCTAATACCTAATTGAGGGTGAAAGGGATATTGAGTTGAATTTTTATGTTGGCAGTTTTTAAAACAAAATACTTGTTTGCTTAAAAGAAGTATTAATTATCTATCGACGTTTATGGAAGAAAGCAACGCTATACAATTAACTATATGTAATTGACACGGCCTGAATTGAGACGTGTTTGTTTAACAATAATTGTTGTATTCTGGATTGTGAATGACAAAACGAGTGTTGCAAGGTGTTCAGATCAACTAATAAACAAATAAAACATGCGCTGTCAACATAAACAGTGTGTCAGCATTCTTTACGGTAAGCCAGGCCAGAAGCCAGGTTAAATAGTAGTGTATCCCAGCTAACAGAGCTAACTAAACATCAGCGGGTCTAGATGGTCACTCTGCCTGTTTTGAGGGCTACGTGGGCTAGGACGCCAGATCATCAGTACATGTATTGGAGGGCTACCGTCGAGCCCAGGGTATTGAGGTTCATAAACCACGTAGGATCACCTAAAGGTCAGTCAGCCCATTGGTTAAGCATTCCTTGCATACTTCGTTCTGTCACGAGCTTCTAAATAATTATATCAAGTTATTTCTTATATTTTAATATGTCTTATCGACATCACATTTTCTAAAATAGTTTAGCATTGCAATAAAAAAACAACGTAAAACCCCAAGCCGAACGTCAATTATGAACCCACACGATGTTAATTCAGTCCCTTCCCCCATCCTCAGCCGTAACCCATCCTGACAATTAAGGTCCACACGGATTAAGGAGGTGACATTTGGTGACATATACAGTATATACTATGAAAGGCGAATCTTGAGGTGGGGGGGGGG
>CABFOV010000234.1:107316-142592 GCA_902141375.1 Timema poppense
CCCAATACCGTCTATCTGTGTGTGTTTGTGTCTGTATCTTGGCCTTGAGCCGAAACCATATAACCGATCAGCTAAAACTTGGTATCAAGGGTTGGAATAAGATTATCCCGTGGGTGTTTTGTAATTACATATCTAATTCTACTATTAAGGGTAGTTAACTGAAGGGAAAAAAAGAGAACAAAATCAATTTTTCTAGATATTCGCTCTAACTACTTTGATTAAATTTCATACCTGGGGATTGTTTAAATTACAAACCAAAAGTATGTATATTTTACACTGAAAATGATTTTGAGGATACTTTACTTAAGCAGAAATTCCCACTTTTGATTATATTCCCGCAACTATTTGATTTACGAAATAACTTATCATTGTGAAGTTGTAGAACTATTAAACTTTAAAAAACATTTTTTATAAAACCAATGGATTCCGAGCTATTGGCAAATATACTTTTTTAAATTGAGCTGATTGCTGTGCTCTTTGTTGAACAGAGATGTTATTTTATTCTCAACAAGTTTCTGTAAAAGTGTATATTATTTAACCCATGCGCTTGCTTTTTTCCCCATCATGTTTCTTCAAAAAATCTCTTACTTCATTTCACAAATCTTACAAATTTGAAGTAGATGTCTCCATTTTTATATAAAGAAGATAAAAGATACCCACTGTACCCATGTTTTTCTGAATATTTATGATCACCCTGTTACTATCACGATAGTTAATGTACTATGCCGGAGCTTGAGAACCTATTAGGCAACGTGCGCCAAATATGTTGATAATGTTCCAAGAAATTCTTTCATGTGCCTTTAGGAATTTTGGACATCACATTGGGGTATTGCGGGGATTGTAAAAAAAAATATATTTAAAATCATGTACTCACTGATCCGGCTGAGAATCCTCCTGTCAAAACTTCGCATCACACCCAATTTGTCGACAGATATTGACTCGTTGTGTAAACTAGCCTTAATGACACTCATACGATAACAATGCCTCCAAGATACAATTTCCTCAATAATATAGAAAGGTTGGTCGGGCGAAAGATCTTTGGAAAGCATTGATTGTCACGTGCCATGAAAGCTAGGCCTACTCCTACGCACCATAGGTTTGTAAGCTGTGCTAGGCTATACCATATAGGTTCAATTTCCGGTCTTGAGTCTCTTCGTGGAGCGAAATTGGACAAGTACAAGTGATACGGACTTCACTATAACTGTGATCATAGAAGCTAGTAGTCCGACAACTTAGCTCAGTCGGTATCATGGTGTATACTGAGCTAAGGATCCCGTGTTCGATTCCTGGTATGGCTGAAAAATGTATCATTTGTGAAATGTGGATTTCCCCTTTTACAACGATGAATTAATGGCCTGGGGTTGAGTGTTGTGTCTCTTCTAGATTTAAGTTAGTTTATAAGTCGTGTGCTGATATAATAAGTTAGTCGGTTCAGAAAGTGCACGTTAAAAAATAAAAACAGAAGCTAGTAGCTACTTGTGGCATGTGCTTATAATATCAGTAAATACATCAGTTATAAATACTCAACTTACCCCCATTTGTGTCATCTATTCTGGTTTGTTACTGATGTCGATGTCGTGGTTTGAAACCTTGCCGGATAAGTTAAATATAGTTTGTTTGTTTTTTACTTTTCCTCCACACACATTTGGGTAAATTTCCTCTAACATTATGACTTCCTCATTTCTATCCGTTTTGGTGTTAATATGAGTCTAGCCCGGGCGGGTAGTAAGACATGGTACATGGGCTTGAGTGAAATATACAGTGTATATATCGGACTTGGCTAAATAGTTCATTACAATCTTATTGAATATGTAACTATTTTGTAATGTGGAATACAAGCTCATCAGGACCTAGCAATAAATGCGGATCAAGATTTACTTTTCAAACTCTTCAAAAAATCTGTCATAAGATATTATTGCTCTCCCAACATTTTTTTGCCACATGGGTTCGACACCTAAGCTCAGTCTTTGGCGCGTTTGTTTACTTATTAGGAGGTACCGGGCTTTATTCATGGTAAAATTGGGGCTTTACCTTTCAAAGTGATTAATCAATGACCATTGTGTATATCCTAGAATTAAGTTAGTTTGTAATCCGTCCAATAATACAAATAGTATGTCTAGAAAGTTCATCTTAAATACCCTAATCTGAAATTTAAAGCAAAATTCCCGCATAAAACACATAGTTTGGCGGAGTTGAGCTTCTTATCATTAGCCACTTCAATAATAGCGTTGTCGCATGACGTCACACTTATGAAACTAAAATGGGGAGGGGGTGGTAAAATGAGGGGGTGGGAGTGCGTGAGGGAGGGTAAACACTGTCAGCTTCCTCACCCCCTACCCCCTGGGTGAGCCAGTTCATTCATTACTTACAAAACATTGGAGAACACCAAGAGAGGGTGGGAGTGGTATAGCCTTTTAGACGAACATTAAACTGATCATTTTTATACTCCCTCCCCTTTCTACCCTTCCCTTAAGCTCTGACAAACACCAAGTACTATATATATCTATTTTTTCGGAGGCAAATGAGACAAGTCCTTTTCTTTCTTTTTTTTGCAGTAATTTTTAAAATGGATTGGAATGTCTGGTTGGCTGGACGTATTTGAATGTTTAAGGTTGGATAGGAGAAGGGGGCAGAAGAGGCAGGGATTGGTTAAAGAGAAGTTATGGGACGAAGTCCATTTACTCAGATTACTAAAATGGGTTTAAAAGGGAAGAGAGAATATTCCGTCGGACTGTGCGTGTTCGCGGGGCTTTTATTGGATGATGAGTCAGCGCGGAATCACCGCGTCAGGGACTTACTCAACCTGAAATATTTCCGCCTTTCCCCTATCGTGCAGGATTAGAGTTCAAGTTCAGGAGCTGTTCTCTGATCTGACGAGGAGCGACAGATCACAACGTCGGTGAACTGGAAGACGGACCCGCATCAGTGGTCACGTGATTGAAGGAGTCAGACTCGCAACAAAAGTATGATGTTTGTGGGAGGTCGAGGTTCCATTCTCGGCCGGGTGCACTTTCTGTGGTTTTAAAAGTGTGCTTTATCACTGTGGATTTCTTATCCTTTCTTCATATTAGTTCGTGTGCACATTCTTTAAACAATGATTCTCATCCCTCGCATCGGTGGACACATGGACTTAGGCTCAAAGTTAATCAGGTTTAGTTTTAAGGTGAAGAGGTCAGGGATCGAATACCAGCTGGGTGTACCTAGGATGGTTGTTCTTAAATGGCTCTCCACTCGCTTTCTAAGCAAATTCGGGTACACTTTTATAAAATTATACCCTCATAATCCCAACCACACTATTATAATTAAATAACTTAAGTGTAGTCTGAACGGATAGGGAGACGTGACACAGCAAAAAAACGCCCTCATTTTCTACCCTTTGGTCTAATTATAAAAAAAATAATCAATAAATACTTTTTTCTCTGATAACCGGTTCACCCTCACCCTAGTGTTGGACCGGAGTCCCGGTGAAATAGAGATCAGGGCTCGAACTACTCTCAGGTGTATTGAGGGTGGTTTCTGATAAATGACTTTCCCCGCTCCCTCCACACAAATGTGGGTATATTTCCACTAAAATTCTAGCTTTCTCATACCCGCCTCCTCGGTGGCATAGTTGGCTAAAGTGCTAGATTCGTGTTGAGCTAGACTGCTGAGAACGGTGAGATCGAGGTCGAATCAAGTTAGGGTGAACTGGGAGTGGTTTTTCCTAAATGGTTTTTCACTCTTCCTCCACGCAAATGAGAGTTCACTTCCTTTAAATTCAACCTTTCCAATTTATAATCTATTAGCGTACTTAGTATTTAAGCGTATAACCTGAACGGGTAGTAAGATGCGGTACTAAATAAATAAAATAACTTCTTCATTCTTAACTCTCTAGAGCAATTAAATATATAACGGGTACCAAAATATGTAAAAAACAACATCAATAGGATGACATTATTTTTATCTCCCATTTTAAATGGAAGCAGGGTATCCTAGAACTGTAGTTGGTCTCCTGGACCGCTGCGCTTCAGGGGACGGGCGATTGGACCAAATCCGGCGCACCTAATCGTCGTCGGCTGTCCGCAGCAATGATGGCGGCAATAATAGCACACACACACGCACACAGCCCCCTCTCCCCATCCTCTTTCCCTTAGAAAACATCGCTGCGAGTTATTACTACTGTATTATTTACACAGCACTACCCGCCATTACGGTCACGTGATTTAATATGGCGGGAACAATAGCTCCCCAGGAGGAGGGAGACCAAATCATTGACAAGGACCACCAACAATGGGATTGGAACATGTTCCCAATTTGGTTTGGAAATACTTTACCATGTAGCGTTAAAAACTACAAATATGTGTGTCCGAACATGTAAAGTTTTTTTTTACGAAAATACAAGATCCTGACACGTCAAACACTAGTTTGATTATTGTTACGTTTAACACCATTATTTTTAACGGCTTATTCTAAGGGGTACGGGTTAGGAAATTAGGTTTATCAGAAGTGTAACCACATTAGCGTGGAAAGAGGATGTGAAACCAACAGTGATAAATAGAGTGTCGTGGTTCTAACCTTGCTTGACCTCCCTATCATCAACCATTCAGTCTATGGCGAGACGATGATCTAAATTGTGGTATCACCGGTGTGGATTGAATAGGCTACAGTGGAGATTCCACCACAGCCCCGTATCCCCCGACCCACACTCCCTGATCTTCTAGTTAAAATCTTTGTTCAATCGTTCGTAATATCCATAGTGATGGTTGAGTTGTCTTAAGACATTAGACTCGTTGACAGGGAGGATGAGGCTCGAATTCCGACCGGGTGTATTGGTGAATTCTGCAAACTCGTTCTATGATAAAGAGGTGGAATTTCCTATAGGCCTAAGCTGCCCTCTTTCCTACCTCTATATTATTTAAGTTAGAGCTACGATCTGAGAAGAATGAATTTTAAGAATTAAAAGATAAAGATGAGCAGTCTTGATAAAATAATAAAAAATACTCAGTGCACTCGGTTGGTATCGAACCACATAGTCACCTGGATCAAAGCAAAGTGTTTTAAGTGCCCTCTCCGATACACATGTCCTATTTGACTGAGAATGACAGGATGAAAGGAGATGGATTTACACTCCCCCCGCCCCCCCCCCGCCATATTCTCAGTTTTATTAGTACACTTTGGTAAAAGTGTACTTCTCATTTGTGAGTTAGCTTAACCACAGTTATTACCAAATTAAAAGAGTTGGCGTTGAGGAATCTATCAAGGTTGTGGTGCTATAGCTTTATGCCAAGAGTTGGCACTGAGAAATCTATCAACATTTTGGTGCTATAGAATACTGCCTAGAGCTGACTGTGATTTTAAAAAATATCAAAATGTAGTGCTATAGTATACCCTCAAAAGTTGACTGAGAAATCTATCAAAGTTGGGGTACTATAACATACCTACAAGAGTTGACAATGACAACTAAATTGAAGTTGTGGTGCTCTAGTGTACCCTCATGAGTTGACTGTGAGAAATATATCAAAGTTTGTATGCTATAGCCTACCTACAAAAGTTGACAGTGAGAAAGCCATCAAAGTCTTAGTGCTATAGAATACCAACAAGAGTTGACTGTGAGAAAGTTGCCGAAAGAAAATACCTCTCAAGTGAAATAAAAAACGGAATAAGAATGAAGCTGTGAGTTATTTATATTTTGTTGAAGGGATGCGTGGAAGGCTGCTCTTAGGGCGGAGGAAGATGGTGAAGGAGGGTTGTCAGCCCTTTACTAAGGGGAATTCCCACGAGAAGCTCCCGCTAGCGCAGGGGATTATGGGTGTGTTGCTCCGAACGCTCGCGGGAATAAACTACCCCTAAAGTTGTATGCAGGCCTGTATACGCCACAAATTATTCACCAAGATCGTGTGTATTAGGAATCTCACAATTAGTTGGTCGGTGGCATTGTTGGCTCAGTGATTAGCACGCCTGATATTGACCGTTGAGCTTATAACTTCAATGTGCCTATATAAATTGGCTAAACAAACTATAAAAGAGGTGCTACTACTAGTGTATTAAAGATCCAATAGAACAATCAAATTAAACCATTTCACCTTAGTGTACAGAGTAAGGAGGATGAACTTTAAGTGATTTCATCAGTAGCAGCTTTGAAAACGAGGGAGAACTTATTTTTTCCCACTCATAGGCACAATTGAGACTTAATGATGAGTATTATTGCTATCATCATCTTTATTTAATACAACGTGCACTTTATAAACACATATTATAATAGCCCATCACTTACAAATTATCTTAACCTAGAACAACATGCCTAGTTCAACACCCTTCTCACCCACTCATTAGCAACTAGATATTTCATAATAGAATTGTTGGACGAACCCGTATATAGCAAATATCTTCGCCTGCACAATCAAGATTCGAACCAGGATACTAGATACAAAACTATTAAAAGAGTATTATTAACTTGACCAAATCATTTAAAATATTGTTTTTGTGTTTGTGCCAGACTCTTGCGCTTTATTTTATAATCAAATATAAAGTTTCTCTTGTGTATGAGAGCCAGGCGTCCTAGCCGCTTGCCTAGTCTTGCTGGTAATAATTTAGTGAGCAGCGAAAATAAAACTCCCTCATAGATCTATCATCACTTTCCTCCAAGTTACAAACACCATAGAGAGTGTGAACCCTCCTAAAGCTTTCTCAACCACAGGGTCACGTGTTGCGCTCTAGGTAGTATCGTGTGAAAGAGGCTTTACTAGCGAAAAATAAAAGAGGGGGTGGACCTGTCAAGTTAATGTACACATCCGTCTTAACTAAAACTAGTTAATTAGTAAATAATTAGTCATTCAAGTCACTCTCTCGACTACGGCAGTAATTTCATTTCTTTCCCTTCCACGAGTTTCCGTTGTTGCGCTGCACGCAACCCTGTCTGAAGCACTCCCCCAGCCCCTCAGCCCCCTTCGCCCTACTATTCTCTCAGATTGAGTTTAAGGGGGGCCAATACATTAACATTACTCATTCTTCAGCTGGAGAGATAACGAATTATCGCAACTGTGAGGTGAAACCGAAAAGGAAGGGAGGAGTCCCTTTCTGGATAATATAAGATATTGTATGCAACAATAGGGCCATGAGGGGGGAAGAGGGGGACACACAATGAACAATTGTACCAACAGAAAGAAGATAAGAGAAATTTCGTTAAAAGTTTCCCTTACCCATTCCGATCTTCCATCCCCTATTTCACGTTCGTGTACATGAATTTGATTTTCAAGTAGTGTCAGCAAGTAGTGGTAGTGGAGGGAGGGGATGAAGGTGTCTCATGGGAAGAGATGGGGATGGAGGCTATTTTCGGGTAGGTTTAAATGGAGGGAGGGGGAGGATGAGACTGGGGCTATCATTGGCTGCTAAATTGTCGTACTGTACTTACAATAAGGGCGGTTTTGATAACGGTTTTTATTTTTTTTAAATAGTAGGGGTTGAGCTTGTTTTAAAATACATTCTAATTTTATATTCTATTGAATAAAATGGGTAATTTGAAAGAGAAAGATTATAAGGGTAGCTGGAAATAGCAATTATTGATAAGAAGAGAGGTAGGGGGTATGTTTTAAGTTTTATAGAACATATTCAATATTTCAATAAAGGTATAGTTCCAGATATATAAACGGGACCATTATGAAATAACTAGAGAACAATCTCTTTTAACTATAGATTATTTATATTATTAGAAATATTGAATTACATAGGTGAATACAAGATGTTGGCCATTTAACTGTAATTTTAGACGTATGAGTGCAATCATTGAAGGCTCCTTGGCATAATTCATTGAAGAATCCTTGACTTGATTAATTGAAGAATCCTTACCATAATTCATTGTACATTTACCGAAAACCTCAAAAGTAAAATAATTCAAAAATTAATCCAAAAATGACTTATTCACAGATACTTACAAAAACAACTGCCAACCATGGCTTATATTCTAAATGAAAACCTTAATTTTATTCACTTTATCCAGAAATGTCACGCAAACTGGTGGACACAGGCGTAATTCTCGTCTAGTATGGTTTTCCGGTGTTGGGGGAGGTGGTCGCTCGAATAAGCTGGATGCACTGAAGAGTTTTTGTCCTAAATGGTATCCCTATACTTCCATGCAAAGTCGTGTGCATTTCCATCAAATCTAACTTGGTTTTCTCCTACTCCATTGGTTTAAACATGGGGACAACTTGGACAGGTAGCAAGATCTGGAGCACAGCACATAATATTATCCACGCATTGGGCCACCAGATAATGTAGGGGGAGAAACAGACAGTACGTCATAGAAAAAGATGAAGGGACATCCATCTTGAGAAAAAAAAGAAGAAGAAAAAGAACTGGACAATGTAATTTGGTTTGTGTGGTAGCGGAGTCTGAAAGAAGAGCTATTACATGGTATGAGAGAGCGGGGAATTGTACTAATGGCCGCTAGGGTGACGCAGCATCATCGTGTTAATGGAATCTATTTGGGAAAATATTATACAACTAGTCTAAAGGAGAGGAAAAAAAAAATTTTTTTTTGAGGGGAGAGGGAGAAAAATTGACCAAATGTTTTGATACACTAGGAAATCTTAAGATTACTCGGTGTAGGCTTGTATCAGTCACGCATGGACGGTATAGTTTCCATCCCAGAAAGTGGCCGACTTATTACTAGACTTACGTTCAGCTCTCATTAACTAGACAGTTTTTGTGGCTGAGATAGTACCATGGAATAGTGAAAGTCAGTTTTGGTTGCACTTTGCAATGAATATTAGATACTCAGCTGATTTATTTTTATGATAGTTTAACTTGAAATTGAACATATGTTTGTAGACCCAAGGTTTAATAAGTACAGCACATGATTCACTAACTAGAATAGCCTGAAGAACCAACGTATTCCACTGGTGCCAATAACTGAGATACCTGTTTCATTTTCTGGTGACGAGTGTATCGGAGTTTGAGTCCCGGCCAAATGCACTGAGAAACTTTCCCTAAATGGTTTTCCCTCTCTTCCTCAACGCAAACTCTCTTCTTTCATTCAAATTTTGGGCATATTTATTCTAAATTTTAACTTCCTCAACACTATCTCATTAGCGTAGATTTGTGAATATCCAGGACATGGAGCACGAAAGTTATAAATGCTGTTATAACTTTTAGTTAAAAAAAATGTATTTTCAAAGTGGAGCAATAAAAACATACCCCGATGTTCCTGTCGATAAAATGCTTGCACATTGTAATCCGCCATTATGGCCTCGTTTATCAAGACCGGAACATGCAGATTAACTGCATCTGGCAAGCGATATAGTTTTCACAGACACGCTAACATCAAGTGGGAAAACCAGCTAAGTCACTATCATAGAGACTCCTTTTTGTGTGTATTTCTGCTATTTTTACCGCTTGTTTGGACTGCAGCTATTGGAATATTTTAACGTGTATTTTCCACACACGGCAAAAATCTTGTAAACTAGTTTAGTCTAGCACGGTCACACCTATTACTCTCACACCCAGCATACCGCCTAGATATTGACTAATTAGAGAGTTGACATTTGCACCACGGTCACGCATTCTAAGGCGTCAGGCCGAGGTTTGAGTCTCGACCGAGTGCTCTATAGGAATGTTAGTTACATGTATTTTATGACGCTGATTTTTTAATAGCTCACTGATTTCGGGTGCGTTTCCTTTAAGTTGTTCTACTCTCAGTCTAGCAAAGCATCTGGTATCTACCCATATAGTAATAACATTAATTAAGTAAGGATCATGAGGAATTCAGAGGAATCGTACCCACGTTTGGTGAGAGAGAGAAAGGAAGCAGTTTAGGAAAAACAACCAGAGTAGTGTAGTCTGACATCTAATCCGCGTTTTCACTGGTATGTTAAGTTATCCTCCTAATAACCAACCCTTTGATTAAGTTGTTAATAACTTTGATGTTGAACGTATTCATTTAAAAATTAAATAAGCCACGAGTTGAACGGTTGTTTGTCAGCCCCCCTTTCAATCGTAGACGTGCTCGCGACCAATTCTCCCTACGATAATTCATGAACCACACTACACTCTCATTGCCGTGTCAGAGAGACGAGCCCTGGTGGAGAGGGGTGTGTGACACTTTCCAATGGCACACGTGTATTGACTCGCTCTACAATGGATTAACGAGGCACAGCGCTAAAATAGTCGTTCTTTGCTTTATTATTTATTACGTGTTACAGGGTGTGTGAGTATAACACTTCGTGAAGGGCATCAGTAAGTGGGTACCTATCTCCGTGATCACTTGGGGGGATATAATTAGATGTAGAACTATAACTGCTTTACGATGAATAGTTCACCCTGCTTGTTTACCTCCTCCTGGCGCCTTCCTTTCTCTAACTCTTGGGACCTGATCGCTCCCTTCCCCGTCTATAATAAAAATGAGTAGATTTACCTTGCCAGGCTGCTAGTTTACCTCCTCCTGGCGCCTTCCTTTCTCTAACTCTTGGGACCTGATTGCTCCCTTCCCCGTCTATAATAATAATGAGTAGTTTACCTTGCCAGGCTGCTAGTTTACCTCCTCCTGGCGCCTTCCTTTCTCTAACTCTTGGGACCTGAGCGCTCCCTCCCCTCACCATGGCTGCCAGTATGTTCCGCCACGAGTTGAACTCAAGCCTGATAGCTAACCTCTGGCTGTCAAACCCTGCCGCTTGCGTTAAGGTGAGTGTTGATCCCCAAGTCGTATGTTCTGCTCCTGCAACCTTTTGGCTGAGAATGTCAATTTTGATAGTTTTATATGAGAAATGAAGCTATATAATGTGGCCACTCTGCACTCGTGTTTAATATCATTTTTAAAGACTCCTTTCGACAACAGTGATCGTAGGAGCTAAGTTATAAGTCATCATTCTCATAATATACTCGATGAGCAGATCTATATTCGAACCCTGGTTGGGTTTGCCAATGACTATTTTTCCTAAATAATCTTTCCTTATCTATACACGCAAATATGAGCAAATTTCCTCTAAATTTTACCTTATTCATCCCTACACCACTATTTTAGTTAAATTTGTAGATACCGTACGGGTATTAAGATGTGCACGCACGTACACAAATGTTCAAATTGATAATTTGACACCACCTTTCGGATCACCCGGTATCTTCCCCCGTTCCGCGTCCACCCGCAGCACATCATGTGACAACATGTGCTTATTCCCGTGTCCGCGCCACCACATCATTTCCAGCCAATGCATGTTTTCAGATCAGAAATAAAAAAAATCAGCAAAGCTCTATTATCACGTGTTATTATTTTGTTCAGTGGAAAATTTTGGATGATCAATTTCCTAGTTGGTGGTCTGTATGCTGTTTCCTTTCTCCTTGTTAAAAACAACCTAAATTAACACAATAAACTATAGAATATAGAGGAAGGGTATGAGAGGAACAAATGATTCGGAATTTAAATGTAAATTGACCATGAATGTTTGCCAAAGCTTAGGCCTACATTCAAGCATAGTTTATTGACCGGCACACTCTTATTATAGGTTTGTAACCTCAAGCACCTATTTTACTTCTAGATCCCAAAGATAGTGAAACCATTCTCATTTGGGGAACAGAGGGTCGATCAAGTTAAACATACCAACACCCCACTAATCACCCCCGACTTCTCCCTGAAATTGTAATGTATTTTTTTATAAAACCAATATAAACGTCTAGTTTTGCACCATTTACATTAGTATGGTGTATTATAATCTAATACTTTAGCAAATAATAATTTTGCAAAAGGATGAATGAGAAGCCCCCCAAGAATGCATTGGCAAAATTATGAAAAAAAACATAAAAGGTGGTTTATCTTAAAGTGGACCAAATTGGCTCAATACCCATTAACACGCTTTTGGGAAAAAAAACCTTTCGGGATGAAGTAATAAAGAAGGCCGAAATAACAAGGTAGATTATATGTTTTGCGGACCCGCTTCAAACTCCTAACACATTTTGAGCTATTTTTTAATGATTGGTACTTGTTACATAATGCCACTGGGTTCTGTATTTAAATTTAAATGTATCGCCTTTATGTTAATCACTAGCATACGCAGGATTGCGAGGTAGGAGGGAGGGGCTGAAAGAGGGTTTGGGGGTAGCTCCCCTAACCGTCTGAAGCAAATTTGTTTACAATTATAAGCACCTAGAAGCTTTTTTGGGAGATTTTTTATTGATATTTGTAAACTTGATCATTAATATTTGTAAACAATAACTTTACGAAGAAATTCTGGCTCTGAAAGAGAGGTAGGGGGTTAATCCCACTGACCAAAGAGTCCCCCTCAAGACCCCCAAGCCCACCGTGTGTATTCTACTGATGTTAATACAATTTTTAAACAGTTTGCTTGGAAAAACACTTTAAATACACCAAACATAATAAGTGGACTTATTTATTTACTCTTACAATGAAAACATAAAACCGTTAACAAAGTGTATTTATTCAAAGAAACCATTTGTACGTGTGTGGCCTTCACCCATTTACTTTTGAATTGAATTAATTCCAAATTTCTAATTTATCTTTTTTAATGCTATAGAAAATGGGACAAAAAAAAGAAAGAACATCAAAACTCAGGGAAAAGCCGTCGTTCTAAAATATATATGACATAAAATATTCATACAATTTTAGTACCCAAGTTTGTCAACAATAAAAAAAATACTCCTAGCTCCAACAGTTCCTATCTCCATTTATATGCTAATGCCATTTTAAAGACCACGTCATGTTGTACATAACCATGGACCCCTTTTTTATTTCAAAAAACGTCTTAATGATCTCTAGAGATGAGCAACAATATAAGCTATACTCTGTTCGCTGAGTATTGGCAGGAAACATTTTGACAGAGTTTATTTTTTAAAAGCACTTGTATTTAATTTTATGCTACTTAACATCCGGTGAAGATAATTACATTGCATAGTCGTTAAGTGGCAGGAAGTGTAAACACCAATTAATTTAATAAGATCACGCATTAATGAGCACGTGGAGTGAATGTCAGACTCATTTAAATTGGTTTGCCGATGATTGGGGAAGTGGCGGAGGGAGACATTTGAATCCAAACCATATTTACCGAGAGATATTTTCAATAAATGGCTTCCCACCCTCACTCAGTTCAAATACGTGTGCATTCCCCCTAAATTCTAACGGAATCATATATATCTCATTTAATTAATTAAAATGTGTATAGCCCGGACGTGAAGTAAGATACGATGAAAATAATTAATCATAAGATTTATAAAGTCATTACATACATGATACAATTCCTGTGATTAAACATAAAGTCATAAAAAATATTTATCTTCAAAATGTTTTGAATCTTGTATCACCCATAAGGCCTATCCACATGCTTACACTAACGAAGGTAGGGATGAATAAAGTGTGATTTTAGAACTAACGTACCCGCATTTTCATTTAGGGTAGAATGAGAAACGACTTAGAAGAAAAAAAACACCCTGCCATAATTCGAACCCGACCTCTCCCCTCATTGGTACACTAGTCCAGATGAGCCTGATGCTTTAGTCCTCGTGCCCACCGCTGTGGGTCAGAATGTATCTTGTTGATAATCGTTAATTAGCAATGGATGTCCACGTGTGATTTCTAAATAATAATACTTAGCACCGCGTCTTACTACCCGTTCGGGCTATAAGCTCCTTTTTAAACACAGTACAATATTAGTACATATTCTACAGAACTACTTTGTCTTGAACAGCAACCTTTAACACTTTTACCTGATTTGGGGGGGGGCACGCAAACAAAACTTTCAGTCTCGTCTTGTCTGGTCTATTGTTGACGAGCAAATTAGGGGTTAAAATCTCAGCTGGGTGTAACAAGGTTTTATTTTATAATAAGTTACCATTGACTACAAAAATCTAGCATTTTCTAAAACGCTATTCTTACCCGTGTTCTTAATAGAGTTGACATAAATTAACATGATAATTGTATCTGCACTTGCGATATGGGACGGAGAGCTAGTATCGTTAAATTGTATTTTTTATTTCACGACAGTCACTTAGAGTTTGAGGATAACCCAATTAAAAACAATAAATGAGGTTATCCCAAATAAAGAATAATAAATGAAAATAGCCCTAATAAAAAAACAACGATTTTGATTCTCTCTCGTCATCAGAATAACATAGAGTTGGAGCCGTGCTTTGTGAGTGACCATAACTGGAGGTCTACCATGTGAGAGGACTTCCCATACGTAGCCTTCGGGTCGTCCCATAATGCACTTGGTGACTTAACTTCTCCTGGGATAATGGAATTTCTCTGGTCGTCTTATATTCTCGCTACCCACAACTTCCGTTCCTTTTCCTTTACTTTTCCCCGCTTTTTACCCTCCCTTCAACCTTATGACCCAAATACACGGGTTATGGTTCTCTTCTTAATTCACTAGACAAACTTGTATTGAAATAATGATGACAACTATAATGACATAACCAGGGAGCTAGCTAATATGAATTGTACGACACGCATTCATGTGGTCATTGCTTCCATCCATGTTTTGTGTATGTATAATAATAATAATATTTAGCACCGCGTCTTACTACCCGTTCGGGTTATACACTTTAAGTACTAATTACTCTAATGGATTAGGAATTGGGAAGGTTGAATTAGAGGAAGTGAACCCGCATTCGCGTGAAGGGAGAGTGGAAAATCATTTAGGAAAAACCACCCCCAGTTCACCCGACCGAGATTCGAACCTCGATCTCCCCGTCCTCAGCAGTCGAGCTCAACACGACAAGCGCGTTAGCCAACTACGCCACCGAGGCAGGTGTGTATGTATAAATTAAAAGTTTAACATATAATATGTAACCCACTAGTATATTTTCTTAATTATCAGTACTGTTAATTAAAGCCACTTTTAACTAATTACCAAATAAAATATATCTTTTCTTTATTTTGTTAAGACAAATAAATCACTGTTTTTTAATTTGTTAATCTTAGATTTTTTGTATCTCTTTTGCGCATGGGTTTATAATTAAACATAGCTGAAAACAAAAATGTGCACTCTTAAAAAATTACGCAAAAGTTTTTCTGCTATATATTTGTTTTTCCAACCATCGCTATGATATTCGGTAGTTCTCATGGTAATAGTAGACTTGTACTGAATCTTTTATTGAAATGAGTATGGAAATATCTCTCGTGTTGAGGCACTATTATTCCCAGCTTCGTAGCTGGGAAGTTAAGCCTCATCTACTAGTTCGAAACTACTTATATTTATAATAATTTATCTACACATAGTCCTTAGAATATTTCAATCTTATGCACACACTTCATATAATTAAATTACGTGAAATTGTATCATAATGTGATATCAAACTTCAATCCAAACGAACTCTGCATTGTAAACCCATTTCACCAAATTTAATAAACGCAGTCAACATAATTTTATTTTGCATTTGTTATTTTAATCTAAAATAATTATAATCATTATTTATTATAGTTTTATAAAATTATTATAAAAGAAAGATAAGTAGACAAAATTACGGAATTTTTATGAAATTGTGACCATTTCCTTTACTACGAGTATCATTGATGCTATAATTTCACGTCATATATTGTATGTTCATTTATTTATTTCCCAGTGATTGGTTCTTTGAAGCTCTCCGTAACGATGGTTATTATAAAGTAAAAGTTGGTCCAGCTTTTATTAAATACGAACCGGTTGATCAGAACAATATTTTACTAAAGAGTTGATTTTTAAACGACTACGATCTAAGGACTTTACAGATACGGAATATATATTCTAGACTAAAGGCAAATTGACCATTGGTTCGGTGGATCCTGGTATGATTTTAAGTGGCGTTGACGAAAGTGTGAGTGTATGTACAGATATATTTATATGTTTAGTAGCACGTCTTACTAAAATAAATATAATATGAGCTCATCCCGTTAATAGTTTAGCTAGTGACCAAGCACATGACTATTATCTGGTGATGCGTCACATAATTTTGCGTAATACGCATGCGCCAGTTTTCAACAGTTTTATGTTTGATTAGTTCTACGTGCACAGCAATGTATAACGCCTAATATGAAGGGTAACCCCCCAAACCAATTATTTCTAACGGAGACGATCAAATTGTATGGTGTAAAATAAAATTATAAAGTAGTGAAACCATTTAAGAAAAAAGTTTACTCGCATTGATGGGCACGCAGACTAAATTTAAGACTCATTTAGTCTAGTTCACCATTGATAGGGAGCTCTGATTTTGAATCTTGGTCGAATGTATTATGGGTGGTGTATTATTAAGCTCATATTATTTCTCTTTTGACACATCCGGCTACATTTCTTCCGAATTTCACCTTACTCATACCTATACCCTCAGATTAATATTAAAATATTCATAGCTTGGACGGGTAGTAAGATGGGGTCGATTTTTTTTTTTTTTTTTTACNTTTTTTTTTTACGATTATATATTCTACTATAGAATATTCCTTGTGCCCAAAATTTAAACCATATCGGTCTTTCTAATTTTTGGAAAACACCTTAATACATAAATGCACTCACTTGACGACGGCTCTTTTTCTTTTTGACCATAAAAATAATATCTGTCATGATCCATTCAGTGATTGAGATCCAATTTAAACCTCTTTACCCATTTTGCCAGCTCACTACCCTGTGGACGCCTGGAAACTGCCCCTGAAAAGGGGTGTGGATTGAATAGGGCGAAGAGAAGGGGGTGTTGAATGGAATTGGAAATGACGAGGGTGGGGTGGGATGGGACCCTGGGATGCTATTAAACCCCAAACACCTGTTTCGGTTGGGGTATCTCTGTCATCGGGCAATTAGTCTTACTCACTTTTGAAACCTGTGCTAAGTGATTATTTTCACCGATCCTGGATTACTCGCGGCTAATCCCGGCCGTGCTGGGAAGGGCTAGTTTTTATTAATTAATTAAGTTAGCCGGTGATGAAAAACACCTGTTGTTTCCTTTAAACGGCTACCCTGAGGCACTTTGGAGCCGCGTCTAATTATTTCTATCATCAGGGGCTTTGACGTGAATTTTCTAACACAACGCACGATTCATAAACCTCCTCAGCCCTAGGAAAATAACACTTAAAACACCCAACAATGCCTAAAACACCCAACACTAGAACACACAGGGATACTTGGCAAAACCAAAAGTTGTTTTTGTGGTTTTTGTGTTTTGTATAGAACTACGATTTATCCATCAACAAAAAATATATGTTAGCTCTCTTTATACAAAAACACTATTGTGTTACCAAACTAATTTTATAATTGAATAATCTATAAGTTTAAAATACATTTTTTGTTTGGATCCAAATGATAAAATAAAAAATTAAATTAGGAAAAAAAACCTTTGGCCTCCATTTTTATTAAACAAATTTCTAACTTACGATTTAATTTTATGGGCAAAATAATGTAAAAAAAAGAATAGTACGTTGCACAAACTTTCGAATAATGTATTATAACTTAAAACAAAATTTGAAAAAAAATATTAATAAACAATCCTTAAGTAATTTTTCCTCTGAAAAACAAATAAACTACCTTGCTTATCACAATAAACACTCTTCATTATAGATTTTAAACAAAATTGTTCAAACATTTTAACAAATTTTGAATTTTCAAAAATCATTTATTTGTTAATTACACTTAGATTATTTGAATTTATAAAAATAAAAACATTATGCCTATTTATCGTGTTTATCATGGGAAACTATTTGCAGATAACTATTTTGGACCAAATATTCAAGAACAATTTTAAGACATTTCAGTTATTTTTTAAATGTATTATAAGTTCTTTTACATCCTATGATCCAGGTCAGTTTTTTATTCAAATCATATTTTCCACTACAGGCTGGCTAGTCCTGACGTAGCTTCATATGCCTTAGTGGTTGAACTTTTCACAAGTAAACTAGGTACCTTTAAATTAAATAATTTGAAAAAATAAACACAAAGAAACCAAATACCAATTTTAACCAAAATATTTATAACTTTTTTTTTAACTTGAATTTTTAGGAAAAGTTGTTTTTTAGAAAAATTATATAAAATAATGGGTATTATAATAAACTTAGCAGAAACAGTTTTTGAAATAAATCGTTTGAGAAAGCTATAAAATATTTCAAATTAAAAACAATCATCAGTTGCTAGAATCAACAAAAAACATCTCTAGGTATAGCAATTTAATATCTAAATATCAAGTTTTAACTAAATCCATCAAACAATTTGGACCTGTAGCCAGGACATACAGACAGATAGACCTGGGTACAGATAGAATTGTAAAATCCATTTTTTTTTGTTTCTGGGGTGTACACAACGTAACGAGTCATCATAATCTCGAAGTTACAAATGTTAACAATAGAAACTTTCTCTTTAGATAATAAAGTAAAAATTTAAATGATTGGTTGTCCGTAAAAATGTATAATACTCTTATTAACGCAAAATCACCTTAAGGTTATGAATAGTATTAAATATACCTAAAGGTTCATTTTTTTACTTCGAATTTTTTATGACAATCAAGGGAGGGAAATATCGGCAATTAATGTTAATAGGTTTTAATTATGATAATTAAGTGATTTCAAAAATATGTAAGGCCGATTTGTGGTAAATTATGACTTCAAAAGAGTTTACGTACTTTATTACATACATACAGACCTGCACAGGGCAACTTTATTCTACGTTTTTTTTTTCATAAATATGATGACCAATATAATTAAAACTGTATGGACATAATAAATATTGGCTTAAACTTTTAGAAAATATCAATTTTGGTGTGGGCAGCGTGAGAAATATGAACCGTTGAACTCTTTTTACTGACGCACGTCGGCGAGAATGAACTGAGGGGGATTAGCGCACGTCTAGGCGACTACGTTGAGTCATAGTGTTAGTTGTGTGAAGATAAACTTACAAACTAACTTAACCTACCAAACAGTCAACACTAGCATCAGAAATTATGTACAAACACAAACTATCTTAACCTCAGTCACCACACTAAACAGCCAACTTTAACATCAGGTATTGTATTAACCGAGCAACAGAAAGAACACACTGGGCTGTCATTTATCTCTGTTGTTTTCTAATCTTCTATATAATGTAATGTAGGTACACTTCTTCTAGAACTATCCTGCTTATCCCAACCCCATGTATCATTTCGTTAACAAACATAGTATTATAGTATTAAACCCAAACTTATCTATGTAACTAACAGTACATTGCTACTATTAGGACTCCCAAGAACATTCTTCTGACAAATAAAAGCGTCATGGCATTGGAGTGCACTTTATGAGTGTTTGATAAAGAGGGGAGGGAGATCTAAGGATACCCCGGAATGCACTGCATGGGAGAAGAGGAAATATTATTTTCCTATAGCTCGCGTTTAGAATCCCCCATACTTTTTTATGCCTTCCTTGTTAAGGGTTAATCGATAAATAATGGGGTAAAGGGTTGGTGTGAGTGTGCTTACAGTAGGGGTAAGGGGTAGCGTATAGAATGCATTCCCCCAAGACAGAAAAAAAAAATATGAAAAGGAAGTCCATACAAAAAAAGTCGTAGTGAGCTAGATTCTTAAAAAAAATAATCGTGGTTTCCGTATTGAAATGCTGGTGGATTGTCGTTTGGAGGGGAAGGAACGGGTCGTTACCGCGGGCATCTCGCCGTCTTTTGAGACAAAAGGTCATGCATGCCCTGTACACACGAGACGTTTCCCTCTCTAGATAGTTTTTAAGTTGGGTGGGGGGAGAGGGGGGGTCAGGGGAGATCAACGCCCGTCCTCCGCCTAGCGGCAAGTCAAGATAGGATTCCCCGAGTTGATGTAATTCGTGAAGACTCTGCGAGCTCTCCCATAAAAATGGGGGACACAATTTTTTTTAAAAGAATCAATTCTTTTTTAAATACTGTCATATAAATAGCCCGAATATATGTGCACACAATCTAAGGTGTTGATATCATCCGATCTTGTTTTTCTCGTGATTAGGAGGTTTGGTTTCGAAACTCGTCCGGGTTTATTTAGGATATTTTTTCTTAAATTGATTCCTATTCTACGTCGGCGCAAAATCTGGTACATTTATACCTTTTCATACCTAGTATAGTTAAATGTGGATATCCCGTACGGATAGTAGGCCTAAGACGTGGTGAAAATATTAAAATCCATCCCTCCGAAGAAAGCCACACCGATAACGAAGAATGTTATTAATGGCAGTTCTCAGATGTTTCATTACATTTGGCTTGTATCTTGTTTAAAAATTGAACCAATTTTGATGGGATTTCTCATGGCTAAGCTGATAGAACAAGATACAGGGTTGTCGCTCATCTGGGAAACGGTAAATACAGGGGACTTGATGTGTCGGCAAAAACAAGGAAAATACATGGAATTTTACAAAATAAATCTTAGCGTTTACTGGTATGTTTGTAAATTGGGAACATTTAATTTCAAGTTTTGCATAGAATAAAAAGTGAACCGAAGAATTAAGCACCCTGAGAAGAACAAATTACTTATCCTTCCCCCCATACCCGCTTTTTATACACCCTGAAACACTGCGACTGCAAATATTTCTCATCAAGGTCGAATCATTATGTTCTAAAGACTATTGGGCATGACTTCACACTATAAACACATTTATGAAAAATGACGTTTTATTCTTCTATAATATTCTATTTAGTTAGTGGTATTCAACCTGGGGTACGCGAAGACATATTAGAGGGTACGTGAAATTAAATAAATATATGTACGAGTATGTATGCACATGTATGTATGTAATGTATGTAATGTATGTAATGTATGTAATGTATGTAATGTATGTATGCATGTAATGTATATATGTATGTATCTATGTGTGTGTATGTGTGTTTATTTGTCTGTGCGTGTGTGTGTATTATTTCTTGATAAACACTAAATGATCAGCGCCATTTTTTCTTTCTCTTCTTCTCTCTCCAAGGTGTATAGTAAATTATAGAACATGACAAATTTGCACTAAGCACCAACCATTTTGGGGGTAAAAAGTTGATTAAAAATTATATCTGGAGGTACGTGAACAAAAAAGGTTTAATAAGCCTACCGCTTCTCTTTATTATCTGAAAGTATGAAACTTATTTATGGGAAACCTGGAAAACACAAGGAGTTATATATTAAGAAGGGCGAGTTCGAGTTCCTCCACGAAAGCTGATTTAATTCCCTTTTCGATAAAGGTCACTTAATTCTATGGTCGAGCTCCTCCACTTGGTGGGTTGGGGGCAGAGGGAAGGGTCTAATTACTTCACTTTGGAGGTGGGGAGGAGGGAAGGAGGGGGGTTTAGTTCCTTTATGAGACCTGAAGGAAATGGATTATAAGTATAGTTGGTTAATTTCTATATATACGTATGGCTTTTAACCAACCTAACTTAACCTAACCTTTCATGCGTTAACGAATTTTGTTCTTATTTAATTTTGTAATTTACTGTACGAAGATCCCCTTCTTGAGGTGTCGTGAGGGAACTCGACCATTGCTACCGGACTAATTATCTCCGTGGAGGAACTCGACATCCCCGAAGAAAATAGTGGCAAAACCTGATGATGGAACTTAGTAAGTAAAATAAAACACCCAAGATTGAGGTCCTTTCAAGATAGACGAACTAAAGTCTAAGAATATCAATTATATTAAACTTCAGGTGATTTCATATTTAAAGAACTGGTCTTTAGATTAACACGTGCAGAACTCCACATTAAGATCTGGACTTAAACATGGTTCGTGTAAACAGGGCTTTAGGACATTCATGACGGGAACTCACGATCAACCCAGTGAGGGGAGTGTGTCCTACCCGCCCACCCCCTTGAAAGAAGAGGTTGAGGTTTGATACAAGTCATGGGAATCATATACATATAATGAGCTAATAAGGGTTATGAATCAATGCTTGAACTTAGTGATTCTCGCCTTTGTCTGAAAGTTTTTTTGAGAGGGAGAGAACTGTTTTAATTTTAAGATATTTGAATGGGGGGTTATGAGCTCTGGAAGGGAGGGGTGGGGCCTAGAGATGATCGTACAAAGAACGTGGGGGACATGCCAATTATTTACTACCTCACATCTCAAACGAAGATTATGAAACCTGAGAGGGTAATTTAAAATGTATCTTTGATGAGCGTTTTTTGTGATTAACAAGATATGTTTGTTTTTCTGAGGAAGAGCTACTAAAGTGTAGTTTATATACCTAGAGGCCGACCATTTAGACTACTTTTCTTGCCATAGCCAATTTTGATCCTGTATGTTACTGCATAACGTAACCCGAATACTTCAAAAGTAGTGGCTAATTGCACGGATGCTGCCACAAATATGATTGCAAATAAATGCTACGACACAATCCCACATACTTTTTCATATAATTTCATAAATATCAGAACAAATCCATTAAATTTGGTTATTATTAACCCACGCTTAAATTAATTTTCCCCCTATGTAACAAGTAAACAATGTTACTTATTATGTGAAACGCTGAGCAGTTATCCATTTATCCTGTTCGGTGGCCGCATGGTCTAACGCACTACTCTCGCATTAGACTAGTTTACTATTGATGAGGAAATTAAGGTTCAAATTTAGGTTAGGTAAACACAGGTTGGTTTTTCAAACTGGTTTTCCACTCCCCCTCCACGAAAATGCAGGTATACTTCCTCTAAATATAACTTTCCTAAATCCTTACACAATCGTATAACCCAAACTGGTGGTTAGACGCAGTGATAACAAAAAGTTAACCATTTTGAACAAAGTAGTTAATACCATTAAGAAATTCAAATTTCCGAAAGTCGGTCATCATTAGACTAACATTAAATTTAAGTATAAAATTATAATCACAGTTCCTCCCTAAGGTGTGAACGTACACAATATAAACATTAAGTTTGAACGAAATCCATTAAACCATTTAAGTATTAACCCCAGGTACAGACGGACAAACATAATATGTACAGGGAGAATTGTAAAACCCACTCTTTTTTTAGCTTGAGCGCAAATAAAATGTTTACTTTATTTGAGTTATTTAAATTGCACTTTCTGGACCGACTTTTGATATCAGCACACAGATTATAAGCCAGCTTAAACCTAGAAAAGATTCAACCACCCATCCACCGACCGTTAATCGATTGCTGTGAAAGCTGAATACCCAGTATCAGCTCTTGACCAACATCCTTAGGAAAACTTGGAAGGAAGGGGTGCCCCCAATCTTAAAAGAGGTGGTCCCGGATTTGTTTTTAATTTCTGATGCTTCAAGAAGCTATTTGGAGGTGTTTTTTTTATGATGGTTGTGGATTTGGGTGTCCTCTTCTGTGGTTTACATTATTGTGATATTACTTATTGTATACATATACTTATAAATTTTAATTTGTTAGCTTTCAATGATACACACATCAAAACAAAAGCACCTACTACAATTAACTCTACAAAACTCTAAGGCCCAGTACACATGACATAGCTTCTTATACAAAAGTTGTGCAAGAAATTGTACAATATCTTGGTCACATGGATTGCATACAGATTTTAGCTAGTGACTGTTCACACTGCATTTGTGATTGCATACAATATTTTTTTTTTAAAAACCATGGCGTTTTGGCCCTTTATATAAAAAAATAATGATTGAATGATTTGTAAAATATTGGTATTTAATGTAAATAATTTCTTAATCATTCCAAAACATTATGAAAATATATTTTTTTAATTATTTTATTATATTTCCTTTATATTTGAGATTTAACCTCCTTCAATTATAACTATTTGTTTGTGTTTAAAAATTTAGCTGTATTTCCTACAATCATTCTTTTTTTTTTTTTTTAAAAGTAACTGTCCACCAGACGGAGTTTTTGTGTTTACAACTCAAAGATTGTACAAGAAATAATGGCCGACATAGGACGTGTTCTATTTCCTAAAATTGTATACAAAAAGTTGTGTAAAGCAGATCTTGTACAATTTTGGTGTTCACAAGACGCCATCTTCAGACTGCAACTTCTTGTACAACTTTATGTACAAGAAGTTGTGTCATATGTACCGGGTTTAAAGATGTGTAGGCACGGGGTCAGTACCTTGACAATAATAATTTCCCCTCACTAATATTCCCATCACTGTATGTTTTGAAAGGAGAAGCGAGGGGTAGTGACTTAGGTTCTATTCGTCAACTTTCGGGCAAGAGAAGTCGTAGTTCAGCTCCTTTCATTTTTACCTGACATCCGCAGCTCTTCCTCTTCTCACCCCTCTGAAATCTATGACGTCACAAATAAGAACCACACTAGCTAGAACAATGGGATGAAAGCCGGACAAATACCGACTTTCAACCACCAATAGATGGACTAGTGCACGTTTTGCATGCATGCTACGGTCACTGCCATGTATGGATTTTTTTTTTCAAACCCACTAATGCTTAAATTTCATTTAAATAATTACCAGTAGAATATTTTTGCAAACATTAAATAAAATAATAAAATATCTGCGATCAAGGCCAGCAGTGCTTGCCTTGCCTGCCCTGACGCGACGCCGCTGTGAAGACCACATTTCACTAAATATTAATTTTAATGCCATGTTGAGAGTTCAACCCAGGACCATTAGTTAAATAGGTATACACGCTACTTACCGAGCTAAGGTGTCGCACAAATGAAGTGCATCTTTCCAAGCTTATTTCGCTGTAAAAAATGTTACCGATATTTTACTACGTTCGGGTTTTACGCATGTATTTATTATTCACACTAATGTTTAGGGATGAAGTTAGAATTGATAGAAAACTTATGTGTGGAGGGAGAGAGGGGGGAAGGGGACAATTTAGTAAACTCACTCTCAGTGCATCTTTCTAGAATTCGAACCTCGGCCACTGCTCTATGATATTTTAGGTATTAGTTATTTATATTTTTTAATTGTTTAGTGACCTATAAATAACTTAAATAAGAGTAAATAAATTTACTACTGTAATAATATTAATAATAATTTTTATTAATTTGAATAATATTTTTAAAGAGCTTTATTTGTTGTAAAATGGTGTTCCTTCTCTATATTATCTGAGGTGTACTTTCTAAACACATATCCTACGACTTACTGACTACGAGTGACCTTAGGACAGTACGTTCAATACTACACACCCATTCCTAGCATCTAAATACTTACTAATTGGATATAATATACAATTAGTGAAAACCATCGTCTGCACGAACCTGAACTGTACTAGGGTTTCCAAAGTTTGGGGTCAATCAGTCTAATCACTGGCCAGGATAAGATTAAAAGTATTAATTGTACTGTAGAATCTATTGTCTTTATTTACATCACCCTGAAAGGAGATTCTTCATCCTTTTAAACGTTAGAAAATATCGTCCCAAACATTTGATTTCTTTGTCAAAATACATCGCCCGATGGTTTGTATGGAAGACAAGTTAGGATCCGCTAAGTGGTTTGTTTACACGAGAAGAAAATCGAACTAATTATTGCGCCTTAAAGACGACCCATTGTTGCGGAGGGCTCACTAAACTATGGTCTGTCCTTTCGTTGCCATGGCAACCGCAAGTGTTGTCGCTCTGTTGCTCGCTGCCTTTGTTGAGAAACTCTGCTTGGTGCCTTAAGACGGAAGTGTGGACAGCGATTTGGCAGTTCTTATAGCAAAAGTTTTTGTTTGGCCAAAATATATTAAATATTGGTACAGTATAGAATTAAGGTTTAATTTTCTTCACACGGTGATATCAACAGTTGTTGAATATTTTTCACGAACATAGCGGCAGTAGTTAACAAACTTTTTAAACGAAAAGAAAAAGTTGTCATTAAATTCCAGGACACCCTCGACAGATATTTAAAAAAACTGTTGAGGTCACCATGTGGAGAAAATTAAAATCTATGTTTTTACTGGATAATTATTCGATTTATTTTAACTAAAAAAATGTTTTTCTAAAAAACCTTCAAAAACACTTACCTTTTCTCACGTTTACTACATCAACAACTTAAGCCTGTTCACACGATTTTTTTCATCCATTGTTGCCTCAAACAACGTGTGTAAGATCCAATTGAGATGGCTATTATCAACGAAAGCTGTAACAATGAAGAAACCTCGTACATATTAAACTACAGTAGCCCCATGGCTTCTTTGGTGCTGACTGACAGCTCACAGCTGACAGCTTACGGCTTTGAAAAGCTACTAGACCAAATTATGTATCCCTACGCCGAACCATATGATTTAAAAAAAAAACATTTGTTTATCAGCTGTCACTTCTGACAGTCAAAATTTAAGTATATACCTAAATGTTGACTGTCAGAAGTCAGCTGTGAGCTGTTAAGTCAGCACCAAAGAAGCCATGGGGTTATTGTATTATTACTACGTAAAACACAAAGTTAACCAAGAATTAATATATGATTTAGAGGCGGGAAGGAGCATTAACTTGAAAAGATTATGGAAATATCACCACAGGTAAACCAGGCTAAGACCCCCCCTAACCCTCCTATAACCCACCCTCCATCAACGGTAAAACAGTGTCTAGAAGCCGGACGCCTTAGAAAGCACAGCCAACGTAATTAGTGCTTATTTATTGGCTTACAGATAAGAGATATACGTTTAGGCCTACTTTCTATCGATAGATAAGGTTTATCAGAAAAATAATTCTGACATATGCTTTGTTTTGTGGAAATAATAATTAACTTCGGTCTAAGGGTAAGGTGTCAGACTTCTGTGCTGGGGGTCTGGGGTTCAATCCTCGGTCCCGGCAAAGTTTCATCTGATTACCAAACCCTTCCTTCACCTCTGACAAGACATCTTGTGAATGTGGGGAATGCCAGGCTTCCACCGTGGTTCGGATTCCACGTTAAACTGTAAGTCCTCCATTTCATCTCACAATCACCCTACCATTACACATTAGCGTAAGTGCGTATAACCCGAACGGGTAGTAAGACGCGGTGCTAATAATAATAATAATAATAGTAATAATAATAATAATAGTAATAAACTTTTTGAATTCGAGAAGTTTTTGAAAACATTTAAAGATCTAGATTTTTTAATATAAATTGTGTTTAATAAATTGTCTATTTTGAGCATGCTTATTTATGGCTTTCTAATGGACCAAGAGCTATAAACTTCTCCCAGAAATTTAACAGTATTTTTAAAAAATATGTATTAACCACTTTTGGTTGAAAAACTCTATTTTTTAATAGTTTGAAATAAAAAAATGTTTTTTATATAAGTATAGGAAAGATTAAAGTGAATATTTGTTTATCAGCCTATTTTATTGAAACCAATGACTCCACGTTAGATAGTAAAATTATTTATACAAAAGATACAACTTTTTAGGCCTAAATGAGGTGATTTAATGTTTAACAAAGGGAAATGATAGGCGGCTATTAATAACTAACAAATATATTTATAAAATTGATTTTGTTATGATTCATAAATACAGATTCAAGGAAAAAAATTGTTTTTGCTATAATCAAAAATAGGACTTCTTTTTAATGTTATTACATTATTACCTGTTCAGGTCAAACGCATGTTTGATAATAACTACTCTAATGGGGTATGGAGGCGGATGAAAGCATTTTAGAGGTATTCTACCCGCATTTGCATGGAAGAAGATTAAGAAACAGAAGAAAAAACATTCAATAGATCTGACCGGAATTTGAACCCCAATCTCACTTTCATCAACAGGCCAGTAAGACACGAGTGTGATTCTTCCTGGTTTAGACCATTTGGTCACCGAAATGGGTGTAAAAAATAGTTGTATATAATTTATTTTAAACATTAAAACATATGAAAACATAAATTGATTAAAACAATTTTAACATTGGTTAGAACATAAATACAGTACATACATATTTATAAACATATTAGAAATGGTTGTTTTAACTCATTAAAAACGAAAGTGATTTTAATACAATAAATGAGGTTATTCTAATTAATTTAAAGGCTGAAATAATATAACAAATAAGTTATGACACTATTAAGTAGTGTGATATAAATATATAATATTTTTGGGAAATATGAAATTGATTAGAGATTATAAACATAGCTTTATCTTTCTAATCTGTTGGATATTTTTGCCTTTCTCTTTAGGATATATCAGATATATCTGCGACAGTTCTTTAGGTCTTAATGGAAAAATTAAGAATTTAATTTAGTTAAATATCAACAAATTAATAACAGGTACATATGCTAAAAACGGGATGTTATGCTGGTTAAGTAGCTTTCTAAGCATAGCGTCCTATTATGTTGGTTAGGTAATGTTATTTTAATATAAGTTACAGAATAGTTAAAGAAAAGGGGTGATTATAGATAAATGTAATTGTAAATATGAAATTAAATGTTAAAACTAATAAAACTCGATTGAAGTTACCATGATTTTGGAAATAATGTAGGTGTAAATCCTCACACAACGTTGTTAAAATAAATTATGGTATTTAAATTTATATAAAAAATTATGTAGAAAAAGATGGTATTCACCGAATGTTCTAACAATGAAGGTTTAAGCCAAAGAGATTAAAACGATTTGTTGACAATGATAAATATGAGCTCGTAAAAATAATGTTATACCCATATACAACCTGTATCTAAAACATTGCATCAAACTTTAGCAGGCTATTCCTTGGGTGAAAATAGAATAATTCACATCAGAAACCTAGGGTCCATCTTAAATATTAAGGGTAGTACTCACCCCTAAAGATAGAGCTAATAACGACAATTGTGTGAAATATTATGAAAACTTATTAAGTTATTACAACGAACCTTTGTATACTACTTATTTAAACCTTGATAATTAATAAACTAAATGTGCTGTTACCGTTACCCACCCTCATCATGTAAAAAAGGGGGTGTTGTAATACTTTTTTCTGCAATAAAATATTTCAGAGTAAGTATTACTAATTTTGACTTAAGATTACAAAACAAGGATTAGAAATTAACAAAAAAAGGTGTCTTGGAGAAACTGTCTAGCTTTCTTCGTTTTCGAGATAATCACACAAGTTTGAGCTCAGAGACAAGTGTAAATGTCTGCCAAGTAGGCAACCAAAATCACAGTGTTACTTCGCACTGCAGTTGTTTAACCATTTTTACCGGCACGTTTGACTATGTATCACGTACATTTGGTAAACAGGGTTGGTTTGTGTGTTATGAAGGAGAAACTCAGATACTTTTCTTTCTTCATAAGCTCCGATGTGTTTCTATTTATCACATTAGTAAGTTATGCTTACACAGTTCACACTTGGGTGGGATTTTAATCATTACACTCACTGGAGTATTGAAAGCTAAATTAAGAAATACTAATTGTAGTTCTTGTATGTTTTAGTTCCTAGCTTCAAAATTAGATTCATAGCAAGTGTTCAAAATGGCGTCCCCTAACGTCATTGCAATAATTGAGGTGGCGTATCAATGACTTGTGTAACCTTATCACATCCTGGCTAACAGGTCTTCCTCGGATTCAATGGCTGTCTCGTACACCAAAGCTTTGAAAAAACCCCACAGAAAAAGTCTAAAGTATTAAGGTAAGGAGAGCGAAGTGGCCACGCAACAGCCATATAGGCTCCCTACCTGGTAGGAATTAACACTTGTCTTTGAAATCAAACATGCATGATTATCTCGGAAACGGGTAAAGCTAGACAGTTTCTCCAAGATACCTTATTTGTTAATTTTTAATCCATGTTTTGTAATCTTAAGTCAAAATTAGTAATACTTACTCTGTCATATTTTATTTCAGAAAAAAGTGTTACAGCCCTTCTTTTATACAAGATGGGGGTGGGTAACAGTAAAAGCACATTTAGTTTATTAATTATCAAGGTTTCAATAAGTAGTATACAAATATTCGTTGTAATACGCTAAGCAGTTCTCATAATATTTCACACAACAGTCCTTTTTAGCTCTATCTTTAGGGGTGAATACCGCCCTTAATATTTAAGATGGACCCTAGGTTGCTGATGTGAATTATTCTATTTTCACCCAAGGAATAGCCTGCCAAAGTTTGATGCAATGTTTTAGACCCACGTTGTATTTAACAAGACCCAGTTGTGGCCGGGTTAGTAACAATACTATTGGCCGCTGTAGGCAATTGCCTTTTGTAGCAAACTACCCCGGTTTCCCCTCCAACTGGTAAGGCTGACTTAGACTCAGTTGCATTCTTGCCAGGCAACTTACAAATTAGCACTAATAGGCCCTTCTTTGTTTACTAAAACCTACCTGCCAACCTACTCGTACATTCTTTTGATTCCTCCTACAGCTTTCGATACCCCGACTCACTCCCTTATTTTCCATGTCTTTCGCAGCCAAGATAGGCCTGACTGCATGCAAGAACGGGCTATTGTTATTATTATTATTATTATTATTATTATTATTATTATTATCATCATCATCATCACTTCGTCTTACCAACCACTCGAGATGTACGCACCTACGCTAATGTGTAATAGTAAGATGATTGGGAGATTAAATGGAGGACCTACAGTTTAATGTGGGATCCGAACCACAGTGGAGGCCTGGCATTCCACACATTCGTAAGTTGTTATTAATACACGTTTTGTCAGAGGTTAAGGAAGGGTTTGGCAATCAGATAAGTCTATGCTGGGACCTAGGATTGAACCCTGGACCCACAGCACAGAAGTCTGACACCTTACCTCTCAACCTCCAGGGCACCCCTATCACAATAAAGCCACCTCTACCTCTGTTAAGGAATATCCACATCTTTTCACCCATGATACATAATGACTTGTTTCAGCTATTTTGAACTCGTTTTATTATGCTTAAATTATAAAATATGATATTTAACTCAAAATAACATTGATTAATATGTTATTATTATTTGTATTTATAATCATACAGCAATTTATTAATCAAATACATTGTTGATACACACCTGTAAAACAGGGAAAATCCGGAAAGTCATAAAACCCAGTGTCTCAGGAAGAAGTCGGAGATATTTTAAGAGTTCATAAGAGTTCCAGATATGTTTGTGATGATTTGTAAAATTCAATTTAAAAGTACACTTAATAAAAATTTATTTTGTCTCCAATTGATTCTATTTTACGAAGGGCAAGGACGTATTTGTCCGTAATTATTCAAACTCTACTGTCCAAGAGCGCACTGCTATACCAATATTAACTATAGCTATTAATTTATTATTAACTAGCTCTACAAGACGTGAATGATGACGTGTGTTCATGTCATAGTGGAAATGATTATCTATTAACAATTGCATTTTTATTAATTTTGGTAATAGGCTTTTAAAGAGAGAGAATGGGTATTTTTTCATATGGGGTATATTATGGTAATTAAATATCTTTATTAAGACCAATTTGACAAACTACGTATATTTTAATAATTCCTCGCATTACGTTCACAATATTTTAAACAAAACACAATTTTTTGATGGGTAGATTTGGATAAATTGTGGAATTTAAAAACTTGTATAGATTATAAACCCTGAAATAAAATTTGTTTCATTTGGTTTATAGGAATAAAAAAAACTTAAAATCATAATTTTAAAATAAGTAAAATTTTTATAATAGAAGAAATTGTGATATAAAAAGCATACCACAAAGTAGAACATTCCTTTCTCTTGGGAAATTAATATTTCTATGTGAATAAAAGAATGAACAATTTAACGTTATTGACGGCAGCAAGGCTATTGAATGAATAATTCATTTGTATTAAAAAACTAAAATAGTGTCCAGAAAGTTCGCCACCGCAGTTACCATCGTTTGATTGGTGTTTATAGACACTCCAAAACTTCAATTATCTTCTAATTGGATTTCGCCTGGCGTTCCCCCAGAGGTTTTAAATTGAGGACGTTATAAAACAGTCATCGGACCGGCGTCGAAAGGCGCCGCTAAGGGAGATAACCAAGCGCCCCCTCCCTCCCATCGATGGGCACGTGGACTAAATGTCAGGTTCATCTAACCTGATTTTATGATGAAGAGGAGGTCAGAACACAATTCACTGAAAAGATCACAGCTTTCAAATAAGTCAGTTAATATGTTGTTAAAAACGACAATAATCTTGGAAACAACGTTAAAATTTACCCCGAAATAGGGTCATGCAGCGTCAAGATCACATTGTCGGTAATGGGAAGGTCTAGTTTCGAATCTCAGATGAATGCACTGGGATGGAGATTTCTCACATCTGAGCTATCGTGGTGATTTTCCCATCCTACCTTCACGCTGATGAGGGTGAATTTCCGTACCTATGACTTTGGTGCGATCTAAGATCATCCTAACTGTAATACACAGGTCGTTTGTACCAGGTTGGTCCTAGGAAGTTTGACGGAGTCGTGAGAACACCTGTTAATCCTACCTTGTGTCTTTGTTTACTTCTGACTCGCGTTCATACATCCAGTATCTGTTAAATTCTTTGTTAGTTACGTTAAGCTAGTTTAGATTATGTTTGCAAAACTGAAAGAAGATCACCTTGTGTTTGGTTAGGTTAGATCAGATTAAGATAGGTCAGGTCTGCAAAAACTAAAGGAATTCACTTAATGGTTGTGCTAGGTTGGACTATATTAGGATAGGCTAGATCTGCATAACTAGAAAATAGAATTATGTTTATCCTTAATACATACTCTGAAAATTGAAGAACGACACCTGGACACGGGAATCGAACCCGGGACCTTTGGCTTCGTACGCCAATGCTCTAGCCACTGAGCTATCCAAGAATCGTCCCGTGCCCAGGGTCATTCTTTACTCATATTTTAAAGCAGAGTCTACGATGGACGTGTGGAAATCATCGGCTACTAATGTGTGTAGAAGGTGGCGGCGTTATCTGATAGGTCATGATCTTAATAAAATAAATCACACATTAGTAGCCGATGATTTCCGCACGTCCATCATAGACTCTGCCTTAAAATACGAGTGAAGAATGACCCCAAGCACGGTAAGATTCATGGTTAGCTCAGTGATAGAGCATGGTCGTATTAAGCCAAAAGTCCCGGGTTCGAATCCCGTGTCCAGGTGTCATTTTTTCAATTTTCAGAATATGTATGATATCTTGATGGAGAGTTAATCAATATAAAGCATAAATAATAGTTTCGGCTATTTGATTCTTAATACATACGTTCTAACTCGATTGGTTAAAAATACCTCCTATTTACTTACTAAAATTAAGTCAAACTGGAGCCAGAACCAATAACGGAAACCAAGTTATTTTTAAGTAACCACAACTGGAACGAGAACTCTAAAAATAAATTTCATAAGAATTAAAAATATATATTTATTGAATCATGAAGATTCTTCTTGGTTCTTAAATATTTTTTAGATTGCATTGTATGCCATTCTTTTTTTAACGAGCTTTAATTTGAAATTCTTTATTTTTTTTTTCTCAGGATATTTTTTTTAAAGTCGGATGTATTCTTATATTTATATATATATATTAAATTGTTGTAAATTATTTTAATTTATTTTTATATTTACAAGTTACATAATATTAGTATAACTATTAAGTACAAAACTAAAATAACCAGAACTGGGACCTAAATAAGAACCAAAAAGAATCCGAACTTTAATTTTCTCTAACCGAAACCTTAAAATGTTTTCTGGAAGAACTGGAAAGAAAACCAGAACCGATAAATATTTTGGTTCGACTCCCTGCTTATTAATAATGTGCCGTGCATATAGATATAGATTGGTTCAAACAAGTCGCTTTTAGGGGTAACGTGCCAAACATCCTATGGCCGCATTTCCTATATCTACTCACCACATTAATCGTTAAATAACTTTGCTGTCCGACACCTTAGTTAAGTCGATAATGCATCTGCATACTGAACTAAGTAGGCACCGGGTTTGATTTTCAGCATGGCCAACTAATTATCACTGGGTATATGGCCTACTCTTTGACAGTGGTGAATTAACGGCCAGGTTTCTGGGTGTATTTGTTTTATGTCTCATAGCTAAGCACGTTTGTAATTCATGTGTTGTTATAATCAATCTGTTCCTAAAGCTCACGTTAAATACTCCAAATAAATAATAGCTCTTATGTTTTAACGTACGAGTGGTATATTCTTTTTTATAAATCCTTTGTACAAGTGATCTTTTTCAAACCTTTTTGCCTTGCTAAACGTTGCGTGAACGATCTAGCGTCGTATTGTAACCGGACAGTGGGAGGCAGTACCGTCGTCGGCTCCACCAGGGCGCCACGATGCCCCCTTCCCTCTCCATCGTGACATGCAAATCTACTCGCCTCCATTCCAATTGCTGGGTGGGTTAATGGTGATTGAACGATGTGTCGTGAGAGGGAGGACTTCAAGGCTCTCGTTAGACCTAGAGTCGGGCAAAAAGTCCAAGGTGTAGATACTTTGAGGTGACCTCGTTTGACTTTGTGTGAAGAGAGCAAGATCATTTATTTAAATTTTCTCCTCTCCATATATTTACCCCTTTTCTAAGATAATTATAATTGAATTACTAAATTGTTCTTGAGTAGGGAGAAAGTCTGCGATTAAAGGGGGAAGGTTGGAAATTAAAGGGTGTATACTGGAGATTAAAGGGGTAAAGTGGGTGATTAAAGAGGGGGAAATAAAGGGGCAAATGAGAGATTAACTGGGCAAAGTGGGATATTAACTGGGTAAAGTGGCGGATTAACTGGGTAAAGTACGAGATTAACTGGGTAAAATACGAGATTAACTGGGTAAAGTGGGCAATTAAAAGGGGGAAATGGTGGATTAAAAGGGGAAAGTGGAATAAAAGTGAGAAATTAAAGAATTAAAATCAAAAGGGGAAGCACTCACTCTTTCTTTTAACATTGTTCCATGAAAACCTTATGAAGAAGTTCTTAAAGGAACAAGACAATGTATATTCTTATTCTAGTTAAATTTAGTAAAATTGGCGTTTAAGAGGAGTTCAAAACCTCCAGGGGACTCCAACACCCCCTTCCTCTTAACTCCCCCGTCTCTTAGGCTATGTGTCTGACTCTACCCCATTAAATATCCTTGGTGAAATAATTTTTTTCAACTCCCTTATACCCCCACGAATTGTAGTCATCGACCTCTACGTTAAATCAACCTTGAGCAGTCTTCACACCTTGGTCCGTTTAACGGTGTATCTTGTTTTAACGTGCGTCTGCAGTGATTAAAGCCCAAATGTTCTGTTTTGATTACAATAGCTCTCTCGGCTAATCTTTTAAGATTGCCTCGGGGAATTTAATAGGAACCTACGCTATGGTCCTGTAAAAATATTCTCAACATACGAATGTAGACTATTAGATTTTATTTAATAGGTGAAAACCCGCCTCGGTGGCGTAGTTGGCTAACGCGCTAGTCGTGTTGAGCTCGACTGCTGAGGACGGGGAGATCGAGGTTCGAATCTCGGTCGGGTGAACTGGGAGTGGTTTTTCCTAAAATGGTTTTCCACTCTCCCTCCACGAAAATGCGGGTTAACTTCCTCTAACTCAACCTTACCAATTCCTAATCCATTAGCGTAATTAGTA
>CABFOV010000234.1:143069-156495 GCA_902141375.1 Timema poppense
TTCGGGTTATACGCACTTACGCTAATGTGTAATGGTAGGGTGATTGTGAGATGAAATGAAGGACCTACAGTTTAACGTGGAATCCGAGCCACGGTGGAGGCCTGGCATTTCCCCTACATTATAAACTAAATTCTACATTATTATTATTATTATTATTATTGTCTACCTGCAAAACACCTTTAAAATGACTAAATTCCAAAAATGTATATACACATTGTGTATGTACATAAGTTTTAACTGTAAAAGATATATATTTGAAGGACTAGGGTCCCCAGTGAAGTGGCGGTCTAAAGAAAACAGCCCCATTTCCCCCCTTAACCCCTCTTGAGTAGCCATGTTAATTGGAGTATTAAATGTGAGATTTTTTAGCTCAATGATTTTATCTGCATGAAAATTTTAGACTAAAGTAGTCTAGGATGTAACGTCCAATAATTCTACATTATTCTTTCTAGCGCCTAAATATTAATAAATATCTTCGTCAGCCCCGCCCGGTATCAAACCAGAGTCTCGTAGACTTGTTTTCAACCCCTGTCTATAGCAGTGTGCCCCATTGTTCTTACTTCTAGTTTTCTGATCAAAATATAATCACTATTTTAAAAAGCGCTTAACTACAGTGTTATTAGTAGTACTTATAAAATAAACTATGCTCTGAATCTTGATCCTTGTCCAGAATATTTGCAAATTCATACTAATCGGATAAGTCTGAGTAAGGAAGTATTACAGCTCTCAGAAGGATCTATTCAAATTATTATAAGATATAATAGGCTTAATTTGTCTTATTTCGACAGGATAAGTTAGCTTATATCGACTGAACTATGCGGTATATTGAATTATAACCATTTAGATTTGAATAGCTCTTAATGTTACCCGCTTCAGTGTCCGGATGGTCCTAAAGGCGACACCCACGTGTTAAACTTGCCTGCTGAATACCGGAAGATCGGGGTTGGAATTCCGGTCGGGTCTACTGAAGCTGTTTTTTTTTTTCTAAATGGATTCCCACTCTCCTTCCACACAAAAACCGGTTAGACTACCTCTAAAATGTATTCTTTCTAATCCTTACCGCGTTTTAAGTTCTTACTGTTCGAGCGTTTACCCACGCCGCTATCATTGCTCGGGCAGCCCGTTTTTGTACGATCTTTGTCACAAAAGTGAACGATTTATCCTAAGGACGGAACATACGTCCATGCTATGTGGCACAGACTGTACTTTAGTCTACGAACTGTGTGTACTTCTGGTGTGATGCCCTACAGGTGTATCCAGATAGCGAGGACCGAACTCCCGCTTATCTGTGTACGTCTACTCGTGACGGAATGTGATGCCCGTTTCACGTCTCTTTATCTCGCGGTAATTAACTTGACTATAGTCGGGTGAACATAATATAAACCTCAATCACCAGGCCTTAAAGTTACTGAATATACCTTTATGTGTTAATACGTCAAACTGTGTGCTCCACGAAGTTAATTTTTACAGATGCAGATAAGTCATATTATGTCAATGTCAAGTTTATATTTTTGACTATCATGAAGTACTCGGCTTTGCCCGGGAGGATAGTAAGAGTAAAAATATTAGAAAGGGTAAAAAGTAAAACTAATAAAAAATTTAAAAAGGGTAAGTAAAAATCGTAAAAGGTGAAAAAAGGACTAAAAGGCTTAAAAAGAGTAAAATGGGCAATAAAGAAAAAATGGTGAAAAGGGGTGAATAGTCCAAAATAGGGGTTAAGGAAAAAAGTATTATAATCAATTTTTTTTAGCATTTTTACCTATTTTAAGTTACCACCTATTCACTTTTTTTAAATCCCTTTTATACAGTTTTTGAACTATTTACTAATGCTGGCATTTTAGTTATTTTGGCCCTATTTGCACTTCTTACCCCTTTTACTTCGTTCACCCTTTTTGCCCTTTTTGGTGCTTTTAGCACGTTTTACCCTTTTTATTAATTTTTCCCTATGTATCCTTTTTACACTTTTCTACAATCAAAAAAAGAAATTACAACTTTTTCCATGAATTACCCGGCTTTGACCGGGATAAGTATTTTAGGGTGTAATACTTTAAAAGATCAAAGGGTGTAACAACTATATATATATATATATATATATATATATATATATATATATATATATAGAGAGAGAGAGAGAGAGAGAGAGAGAGAGTAAGAGAGTAAGAGAGGGGGGGGCGCTAAGTATTAATTAATAAGGCAAAATGGCTTAAAAGGATATAAAGGGTAATAAGGAAAAAAAGGAAAGAATGTTAAAAAAAGACAGAAAGTAAATGTAATAAAATTAAAAAGGGTATAAAAACTATAAGGGTTAGAAATCACATATAAAAGTAGTATTCTATAATAGCTGCACCGGTTCTGAGTTATTCCATTTCCTAGGCTAACATTTTTAAATTCGGTATGTTCAGACATCAATCGTCTCTCCGGGAATGTCTATTGACTTAGATGTCAAACTTTTACTTTATATCACACCATACAGTGTTTTTGTATTAGTTTAAGGAATCTTGAGAGAACCCAGCTACCCCATTCACTGCTTGGTCATTTTGAAATTCAAGAATCAGACCTTAATGGTTGAATGGGGGTGATTTTTATACCCACCTGACAAATTTCAATCTTCTATCACACTGAAAAGTAATTTACTAATAGTTCATTGAAAAATATAAAAAACCATTCTAAATAGTAAATATTTAGTAAAACTTATTATTTTAACGGAGTAATCCTTATATATTCATGGCAAATTTAATCTGCAATTGAATCCAAAATTATTATTTTTTACCTACCCCTCCTTCCCCATCACCCCTGTTTTCTCCATTTAAAGTCTTAGGACCTTTAAGGTCATTTGGAAGCCTTATTACCTATTTTAAATTTTATGTCACATGGAAACTTTTAGAATTTATAGATTGTAATAAATTATTGTAGTGAAGTTAACGTACTAATGTTCATTAGTAATCGAAGCATACAGCATCGTCTGTCAGAAATGCCAGCTATAGAGAGCACTCCTAAGCCTTCCCCGGCAGTCTTCCGGTCAAAGGTGTAAAACTCCTAATCAAAAGGATTGCTGGTGATGGTTAGGTCGAGGTTCGTATCTTGGTCGAGTGCACTAGGGGTAATTTTCCACGTGATTTTTATCATGATGACTTTCCCGTATCCTCCCTGCACTAATAAAAACTACTATACGGTAACACCTACCCCTATTCGCCGTAATACCCGAGACGAGAAGAATTAAGGGTGACCGTCACCGCAGAGTAACTACAAGCATGGTTATAGTTGGTATAAATTACAGTAGAACAGCTTCTTGTTGTGGTTTGTGGTCGATGGAAGATTTAGTGTGTGTCAGTGGTCTGGATATCGAGTCCCCGAAGCTAAGTTCAACAGAGCACACACAAAGCTGTAAATGTTAATCTTATAAGTGTAGCAGAGCATATACAAAGCTGTAAATGTTTATATTAGAAGTGTAGCAGAGCACACACAAAGCTATAAATGTTTATCTTAGAAGTGTAGCAGAGCATATAAAAAGCTGTAAATGTTTATATTAGAAGTGTAGCAGAGCACACACAGAGCTGTAAGTGTTTATATTAGAAGTGTAGCAGAGCATATACAAATCTATAAATGTTCTTATTAAAATGGATGTTTTCAATCCCAATTTTGTATATATAGTAAACTCTATAGGTACACGATGGTCTTTCAGTGAGGGGAGCTTAGGGGGGCGTTGTCCCCCTCTAAGAGTGGGAAGAGAGATTAATCTCTGACAAGGTGAATAATAACTGCGGTCGAGAATTTAGGAATTTATCCCCCTACACTCACCCCTTTCCATACCCCACCACAGCAGGAACGTATATACAGGCTGCTGTTGCGGTCGTCAGATTAATACAAGAGAAGGAATCTCGGAGGCTACCTAACCTACCTGTTGGCGTCCCACGCCGTGACCGCGGGATCTTTTTAAGACCTTAAGAAAGAGAGCCTTAAGGGCTGATTCAGTACGAATAGTTCGTAAAAAAAAGTATCGTTTAGGTCCTAATATAAAATTAGAGAACTTGACTACGCAGAAAAGTTTGGAATGGTGTTACCTATATTTAAAATAGTATACTATGCAAATAAAACAATATATTCAAAAAATTATGTGGACACTTTAGTTCAATCGAATAATTATTTTACATTGGTAATATATTTGTACACCCAAGATTGGGATGCTCAATTTAAATGCCACTTTATAAAGTATTTTATAGCACTGGTGTGCGCGTCCTGTTTTTAAAAATCAAATGTAAAATTAAATTACAATACAATTGAATGTTCGAGTGGGCACTCGCTATGTATTCACTATCCATTTACAAAATATAATTTCTAAACTTTTGTGAAATAGCATTTACTGTATATCACTATATCAATATTAACTATGGAATAAATAATGATTATTCTTTTGTTTGATAATTAAAATTGGGATAATTTATTAATTTAGGGATATTTGGTTAAATTTGAGCTGATGGTAAACACATGCTGTCAGTAAATTAAACAAATCTCAAAACTAAAAATCACAAATATAAATATGAAACATCAAATCAAAAAATAAGAATTGCTCATTAAATTTTTTTAATAAATATATTTCACTAAGCTATCTATTATAACTTCATATTCTGTTTGATTGAACGTGAATGAAATGTGAAATGACTCACCAAACACAGTTAGAGAGTACGTCAAAATATACTGAAGAGAACGTCCAGGCACACTTCAAGAATAAGAGCTTAAAGCTTTACCATTTTTCACAAATAAAAATTTGATCAAAGGCATGGATTAAAACAAATTAATTTTAAAATCGGGGCTTTTTTAAGAGTGCTTTCTCAACCTTCTGATTATATTACCATACAGCTTACAAACTAACTTCAGAGGCCACATTACTGCCAATTAACTGGGATATTTGATACATGCTATACTTCTATAGCCAGAAAACATAACGAAGTATTGTTAGCTGAATTCTTCGCTTGACAACCGTGAAATTGAGTTCAGTGAAATAGTTTGTTTTTTTCTGTTTAAAATAATTAAATCTCAATTCTGTGTATTTTTCAAATATCGTTAACACATTTCACCGGTTTCACACACTATTTTCCAATTATAAATACAGTAGACCTTACTTCGATGCGAAGCCTGGTCTGAGCTGTATCACTGTACATAAATCCTTGAAGTGAGGTGAGCTCTTAACTTTATAACAGGCACTACACCAAGTCTTCAGGTCGTTAACTCATAGCTGTGTAAGATCTCACCGATACTGATAGTGTTACCCTTGTCTGGACTTGAACCCGGTATTCTAAGGTCAGCAGACAAACGCTCTAACAATCAAGCTCAGATGTTGGACAATATAAAATAAACTTTCCAACACCTCAGATGTATTAAGTTGCGTGCATGTAAGTGTGTAGTGTATATATGTATAGTATGCATGTATGTATTATGTATGTATATGTATATATATATATGTGTGTGTGTGTGTTTGTATATGTATCCCAATGATTATTGACAACTTAGGCTGATTTCTAAATAAGGCTATCCACTTAATAAGTAATATCTAACGCGAACGCAGCTAAATTTAAATGTCAAAATTTTCTTTCGGAATATCTTTTGAATACTATTTTTATGAGCTTTGCCAAGAAACTGTACCACTGGTTTTAATCACCATGTTAGTAATTATAAGCGTTATTAAAGGAATCTGCTGTAACCTTCGCCATAGAGAAAGACTTCTTATTATTTACATAATTATATTATTAATAATGACTGCTCTTATATTGATGAGCTTAAAATCAATTCATGTTACAGCTGGAACAACGTTGTAAGTTTGTAAGTTAAATGTTGTACTTTCGCAATACACTCAATATTATTTATTTTTAAATGCTAACCTGGTATAGAAAAAAAAGTCACCTTGGGAGTTCAAACAATATTATTATGATATAATACAATAGCATAGTAAGTAAACATTACTTACTTTGTGATAGCTGTAATAATTTAAATCTCATCTAACGCCCAATGTCAGAGTATTTCTTTATTGAATTTTCCCCCAATGCCCATTTCTATAATAGAGAGCCTATATATATATAATATGTATGTATGCATATATTTATTTATTTATGCATACATATAATATATTTCAAGTACAGGTACACTACATCATACACTAGCTAATGCTACAAAATGCATTAAATTACAACCTTGTTCCATGTTCCTCCATACGTGAAGTTAATTGAGGAACAATGACTTTTCGCCTACTGTTATACTCTCTCCCAGCGTCTCTAGACTTATTTCTTGCAATATTGCTATTCTGAAATAACACTACGCCGCTTTTTGTCCCTATTCAGGTGATTCATCATAGTCACAGACAGCTTCATGTCGGCGGACACTGCCATTTTAATTGATGATACAACGTTGTTCTAGGATATACAATATTCAACACCCTATTAAACTACTTAATTTGCAGATCACAGTGCCCGGTCTTTGTCAGATTATAAACTGCATCCCAAACAACCTAGTTTTATGTAGAACACACTTTCGAGAGAAATGTCTGTCACAACTTTGTTCTGACCCACTCTCTTATTTTGGCGGGAAACCGCTGCCATTGCAACCGACCTAGATCTAAATTCGAACCTTGACCACTCTTGCCGGGTGATATTTTTGTACGTATCTCAGTAGAAATTTTTTGAATTAAATAACCATCAATTATCACGAAATAATCAGTTAAGTCCTCCACTGTACATCTATTACAAGCATTCACACGGCCATCATGTTTGTTCTTATTTTTACTTTTTCAGCTCAGGATGTATAATTTTATTCGTGACCTTTTTTTACCTCGAGATTATGATGAATCTTTACGTTTTATTTGTGCATGAACCCCAAAGATTGGATTTTAATATATCACCTCTCTCTGTATGCCCCTGGCCCCAGATCTGAAACGGTTTAATGGATTTTGTTCAAACCTTATTTCTTGATTATGTTTATCACTGCATCTTACTACATGTTCAGACTATACACTTGAGATCTAGAGGTTGTAAGGCAATACCTTGTAATGTCCCTGATTTGATCCTAAAAAAAAAAGAATATTTGAAAGCATTGACAATATTCTCCTCTTAATTATCTATATATATATATATATATATATATAAAATTTTTATTTGAATTTTATATTTTATTACTTGGTGCTTAAAGCACGTCTTCTTCTAAATTATTCATATATGATAGTTACCAGATTCTAACTAGGAAATTACTAGTTATTTCTTGTTCAGTTCACGCTCTGAAGTTAGGAGGCATCAGCTATTGTAACTAACTTCAGTGTGTGACGTAAAGTCGAGTCAAAATTGCAATATAAAGGTCTTTTTAAAATCAACTTCCTGCTCTGGAACAGCCCAGAACATCGTAGATGTTCAATTCGGGGCTGTTTCCGGTTCTCGGCCATTCTCTATGCTTCTATACGTTTTCGCAGATTAAGCATTCTAGTAAGTTCCATTGGCCTGAGGTATACCATGTGGTGGTGTAATCTCAGGGCTCACTGTGATGCCAGTCATTGTCTCGGATGGACGTGTGTTAGGCGCTCGTCTAGATTGTGTGCAACAGGTTCATTTTTCTATCCAAGTATCAATAATTATCATTGAATAAACCAATATCAAACTCTATCGGACGTTAGTTATTTCTATCATAAAAAGTGAGGCCCAATGTCGGGAAATAATAATAATAACTATTTTATAACGTAACAAATGACGAAACAATGAAGGGCAGTTACATAAGTAAAATAAACAGTTCGCAATGTTATGAAAGGTGCCGTTACAGCTACGCGTAACAATTAAATAAGTAAAAATCCCGTAATGTATAAATGAGTTCCAAACGTGGGGTATTTATTATTAAAAATATTACGTAAGGTAGCAACTGGCGGCCCAACGTGGAACCAGCTAAAAGGAGGTAGCAATTGGCGTCCAACTAAAGGGGCATACATAACCTCTAAACTTTTTTTATTTTAGCCCTAACCCTCAAATTAAGGGTAGATTACTGACGATTTTCTTTAATTACACATTTTTCAAAAATGGCTTCTATTCTGTTTAAAATGTTGCCTATATCTGCGTAGTGTTTAACAAATAAAACTTTATACCGTACTTGTTTTTGTGGAAAAATTCGTTTTAAGGTTACTTTAGCTGTATATTGGTTAAAAATTTAAATATTTTAAAGAATAGCTCACGTGAATGGGTGCTAAATGAGTATTTGTATTTTTACATTATAAATAATTATATATATTCGTTTTTCTTAATTTTTTTTATATAGATTAAAGATTTTTGTAAAGTTTGAATTATTTTTAAAATAGCTCTAACAATGTTATTCTAAATTGATATCGGGGACTATTCTACATGATTAATAATAATGTTTTTTTTATTTTTCTAAACTAAATTAATTTAAGGGTAGTTTACATACAACAAATTAGAGAAGATTTGAAATTTTTCTATATTGGTTTTAAGATTGGGTCTAAAATGGTTACCTGAGAAAAAATAAATAAGAAAAGCTTTATATTTTTACAAACTATAAATAATTTTAGAGTAGTTTAAAAAGAACTTATTTTAGAGAATTCGAAATTTGCTAATATCATTTAAATCATTTGCTTTAAAATTTACATATAGTGAGTGTTTATTGGGACTAAAAACTTGATGTGTTTTTATGAGGAATTTTTTAATACCTATTTAATTTCACGTAGAAAAATATAATTTATTTCATAAAGTAATTTATGTTTGTATGCATTAAATTATGTAGGTTTACATTTTGAAAAAAATCAGCATATTTTTAGAACTATAAAATAATATATCAAATAAATTTAATTAAAACTACTCTCTTTAATTGTTCTCTCCTAAAATCAAGATATTTCGTTTTTCTTTTGTTTAAAATACAAGGAAATCATTGTTCAGTTTAAAATAATACAACTTGTAGCTCTTAGTGCGTGTGTCTACTTACACATCGCTGAAAATCACTAACAAACTTCGCAGATGTTTTAATGATAGCGACTGGTTTTTGCTAATACTCACCATAATGTTTGGTTGTTCACATGGTTATAGTTTATTTATACTGAATCAAGTACGTAAACATCAAACTTGTATCCGGGGCATAAGGTCGTCTTCGATGTGCTGGCGCGCTGTTTGACCACCAGGGGCGGTGGTGTCGCCGTGAATCACTCGGTGTGTTAACTGTCAGGAGGTCATCCCAGGGGTCAAGATGAACATCCACCAGAGTCCTGCAGTCTCCTTGTGTGGGTCGTGGTGTAGTAATAGTAATAAATATAGTGTCGATCCAAGCTCTTAAGAGCTGACATAAGTTCGCGCCGAGGATACTTAGTCCAGTGGATTCTAGCAGTCCCTCTATCTGCCGCACTATCCGTACAGACTATCAGAACTGTTACACCGAGGGGGTCAGACTAGCAGAAGAAGGTATTATTCAGAGGATGTGTAATCACATTTACGTGAAGTAAAAGTGGGGAATATTTTTTTTATAAGACACCCTCAGTACACCCAAGTGATATTTGGACCCAAACATCCCCACCACCAGCAAACCAAACATGACGATACTGACGCCTTTGTCCATGTGTCCACCGAAGCGAGTTTCTAAAGCCGTTTAAAACTATATTATTCCATTGTTAGTTATTGCCAAGATATATTCCAAATTGTACCACACTTTTCAATTTTATCTTACCAACAAATTAGATACATGATCTAAGACCTAACTCCAGTCCATATTTCTTAAGAAACGCCTTTTATAAAATACAAACATTTTGCAGTCAAAATGTATAGCATTTTACTGTTGTATGGGTAATATTTTACGGGTATTGAGAATATCTATCAAAAGTGACAGCTTTAATAACATGACTTGACGTATGAATACGCGAGAGCCGATCTAGTGACTCTTCTAGTTGGCCGATGATGGGGAGACCATGGTTCGATCTTGGTCGAGTGTACTGAGGGTAGTTTTCCCTAAATTGTTTCCCACTCTCATTCCACGCAAGTGCTGGTACAAAGCCTCATCCTTAAGTCATTAGCGTAATTAGTACATAGGCGTATAACTCACACGGGTAGTAAGATGTGGTGCTAAACAAAATAACTCTTCAAACTGTTAAATAAAGCTCTTTCTATGAAAATTGGACTGTGCACTTGTATTATTTTTTTTCTAAGTAAGATTGGCACTCTACCATTAAAATATGAAGATGACACGAGCGATTGTAAATAAGAATAACAGTTTTTATTATAAATGTGTCCTCATAAAATAGGGATGTGAATGAGTAGAGATGACATAGTTACTGCACAAAGGAGGATTACAGCAGAAGGAAATATGATGTAATAAAAGAATTACCGTCATAAGTGGTCGCTAACACCCCTCCTCCCCCTTCCCCCGGGCATTCCATAGCTTCATACTTGTCTTTTTTACTCCGCTCTTCCTCCGATCTCTCTTGGCCTGTAAGGGAGAAAGAAAACGTAATAATACCGTAGAAAGACGGTCCAAGTGACATCAATATTTTTTTGTGCGCCACATCTTTCTACCCATCCGTCTATCTGCTTATTTAATCTAATATGGTAATGATTTATAAGATAGACTTTAGAGATGGTGTATCCTTATTTTAGTGGAGGGCGGGGGGGAAAATATTCAGAAAAAAACCCACTCTAGATACACTCTTCCGGGATTCAAACCCCTACTTTTCCATCGCCAGAAAATTAGACCAGATGAAGTTGACGCTCAAACCCACTGCACCCTATGCAGGATTTACATCAGTAAGCTAAGTGTGACGAGAAATATATGTGTTGCTTTAAACTTTCGAATTTTAAACTTGAATCGAGTCAGTTTAATATTAATTTCGAGATTCAGACCTAAATATGAAACTAATCTATAGGTAACAGAAAAGTATTATTACTATTATTATTAGTAATAATGATACCATGGATAATAAATAGAACGTCTTTATAATGTTTTACTTTATACGATAAAGTTAAAAAAATAGACTACTGAGGAATTGGATCCCTTTCTTTCCCTTGGTTGTTATATTAACTGTCTGGAGGCTGGTAAATTGTCCTGGAAATAAGTTAAATTAATTACCATTAATATGCATTATGTTAGACGTACAATTACCCGAATCGGTGAGCCCGTGGATAAAGGTGACAATCTAGTTTGGAATTCTGAAAACTGAAAAGTAGGGGGGAGATGTTTTCGATAAATTATTTTCAACTCTCCTTCCGTGACACCGCGGGTACATTTACTTTAAATTGTATCTTACTTATTCTTACCCCAGTAGTGTGAATATGAAAACAGCCTGGACGGCTAGGGAGACGTGGTGAAAAAACCAATACTAAGGAAAACTATATAATATATACACATTATGAATTAAATAGCCAAGCCACTTTAGCTAAGTACGGTTGTAGTCGCATCTAAATATAATCAACATTAAATTTTAAAAATGAGACATAGGTACGGGAATTGAACCCGAGACCTTTGGCTTAGTACGCGCAAATGTTCCTACCACTGAGAAATCCAGAAGTCGTCCCGTGCCCAGGGTCATTAAAATATGAGTGAAGAATCGTGACCTCAGGCACGGGACGACTTCTGAATAGCTCAGTGGTAAGAAAAGTTGCGTACTAATTCAAAGGTTCTGAGTTCTATTCCCATGACCCGGTATCATTTTTTGATGTAAAGCTTGCATAAACATTTATTAATCATATTTTTGACAAAAACGTTAAAAAAAGAGGGGAAATAAATACTGCATGCTGTGGGTTTGTCTCTTGAAGCGTTATAGCCCCGGGCTTGAAGCTTCTTGGCACGTAACCTATCATTATTATTATTTTTCTTCTTCTATGTCGGAACCAAAACAGTAGGAGTCAAGTTTATTTTACTGCCGCCCCTAAATCATACTCGTAATGCCCTCTGTATCTATTCTCGTCGCCGACAGACGGGGAGATGTTCGTGTTACGGAGTTGAGGTGTCGGGGGATATGGCGGGAGGCTAATTGCTAGCCCACCTCACTTCTCTACAGTCGCTTGGATAGCTAAACGGGTCACACTTTTAATATTAGTACAAGCGTATAAAGGCACCAGACTCGTTTGATTTAACGGACACTGTGAGGTCAGTGTTCGGAAGTCTAGACAGGCGGAGTGAAGTATATTTTCCCGTAATGGTTTACCGGTTCCACCCTTAACGAAAATACGTGTGAACCTATAATAAATGCCACCTTTCTCATATTTACACTATTATCATAAGTATTAAGATAGCTTAGACGGGTGATAAGACGTGGACATGGCAGAAATAAAGATACGCATAGCATCAGATAAACTTAATTTTCACACTAAATTTGATTTTAAAATTTATTTGAGATTGAGTTTTAAAACTGGAAATGTATAAGCCCATTAGGCTTAGGCTATATGGTAAGCTAGTATTTATTAAATGACTTTGAAATATCAGATTCTAGATGAAATATTAATTTTTTCATAAAACTTAATTTGTCAATTTTTTCTCTTCTATTGTACGCCTTCTTTAATTTTATACTATTTGATTTCTAAATACACCTTAGCTCAGACGGTATCGTCTCTCTCTACTAAGCTAAGAGTTCTGGGTTAGACTCCCAGCATGGCCGAAAAATGTATAATTGATGAAAATATAGGTTTACCATTTCACATTGATAAATTGACAGCCGGGGACTGTATGTTGTGACTTTCCTAGTCTTAAGTTGGATTTTAAGGCATATGAAGCAACGGCAGGCCTAGCCAGCCGGTAGTGTAAAATATGTCTTGAATAAAAAACTTACCACGGCCACAGACTGGAAACAGTAATGGATGTAAATAAAAAAGTTAATTTATTGATAAGACGGGCTCCAAACCCTCGTGCTTAGCTCTTTATTTTACCATATAAAACAAAGAATTTAATGAAATACTTAAATTAATAGTTAGCGTTGTAGCGGGCGACCTCTAGAAGGCTTAGCCTAATCATAAGAATAATGAGAATGATCTAAGGATAAAGGACCCGTATTAACTTAACGAGAGGGTGGGGAAAACCACTCTGATCAATAAAATTGTGAAAAACATGTCCCTATGATTCCACTGGGCTTCTAACCTTGACTTCCCCGTAAACGGCAGCCAAGTGCAGTGTGAGACTAGTGCCTTAGACAGTTTGGCCCAGTAGTGCGGGTATCATAGAAGGAACGTCTTAGAGCAAATATATGTCCTCCCTTTTACTGTTCAATCTTCATAGGAATCTTACAGCTAGAAATATACTAGACTACTTTCACATACTAATATGTCAGGTATGTTACAAACATATGCATCTCTGGAACCGGTTGGGCTATGGGCCCCATCATACCGTGGGAGGTTCACCTTGAGACCTTATAAAAAATCCCCCCTTCTGCCACCCCCACGATGTATTTACATAAAAACTCCCCCAATCCTTTCCAGCC
>CABFOV010000234.1:156882-169627 GCA_902141375.1 Timema poppense
TTATTATTATTATTATTATTATTATTATTATTATTATTAGCACCGCGTCTTACTACCCGTTCGGGTTATACGCACTTACGCTAATGTGTAGTGGTAGGGTGATTGTGAGATGAAATGGAGGACCTACATTTTTAACGTGGAATCCGAACCATGGTGGAGGCCTGGCATTCCCCACATTAACAAGATGTCTTGTCAGAGGTGAAGGAAGGGTTTGGTAATCAGATAAATCTGTGCCGGGATCGAGGGTTGAACCCCGGCCGCCAGCACAGAAGTCTGGCCAGCACTTATAAATTTAGATGTTTGCAATTAGGGTGTTATTCAACATCGTCCTTTTGCTAAGCTAACGCTGACACACTTCCCTTAAGATACCCTTTCATCCCTACTTTAGTGCTTGGGATTAAACACAGTAATTATAAAAACAGTTGACAATTCACAATTCTCTTAATAATGACCTGTACATAATTCTTTGAAAGTTTATGTATGTGAGACCGTAAATAAAATTTTATATTTTACAAACTTTTATACAAGCAAATTATTCCTATTTGACTATAGTATTTTATCACAGATTTATTAGAATGTGTTTTGTCCTAAATAACATAATTTATTTTTTATGATAGAATAGATCAACACTTTACCCCACATCACATAATGAAATTAATTAAAATGAATTTATAGTTAATACATGGTACAATTTAGAATTACATAAAACTTATATATGTCATAAGATAAAATAAAGTTATTTAAAATAGTCTATAAGCATTTATCGATGGCGTTAAATATCAAACACTTTAAGCATTATTGTGGTCTTTTATATTCAAATAAGAAATAAAATTTTGACCTTAAAATATAATTACCACGCGGGAATAATTAGAATTATTTCTGCGTCAGTAGAGATGCTGTAAAACATAATGAACTCTGACGACTTTTACTCTAACATTTGATTCCATCTCATTATAATCTCGTCTTTTTTTTTTGTCTTTTCTTCTTCGAACTACCTATTACAAACGTAACAAATTTTCTCCGCATGTCATTAACGACTACAAAAGGCCTCTTTGTTAATTTATCTCGTGTTCAAAAGAACATAACAAAAGATAGAACAGAATTTTTTCTTTACCTTTATAATAAATTGCAAATCAAGAAAAAGAAGAAGGAAAAAGCTCTAAATTAAAAATACTATTGGCAATTTTTTTTTAATAAATAAAGAATACAAAACGGAAATAATTTTAACATCATATTTCTCTCCCAGTCCCTCCCCCTGATTATATATAAATTAATACAACTCTGTATGAAGCTGAGGAATAATGATCTCAGAATTCGATATACATTTTATCTTCTTTATCTGTGATTTTCACAGACGCCCGTGCTATTTAGCTTTCTCTCTTTTTTTTTATCGCTGGAGAAGTGATGTGAGTCTAAGGGCTATTTAACATTACATTTGCATTTTGGCTGTCGTCCATATCGCTCGCTCCGGCCAATAAAAGGTGTTAGTCCTGAGGCCCCGATCCACTGCATCCTCAATTGGCGATCTTTCAAGTCGTGCAGTTTATCTACCTCTCAATTACCACGGAAATACATCTATGTAGCTTTAAAACCCATTCAGCCCTGCAGTTGAATAGTTTCTTGAAGGTAATAAGAGCTTATCTCCAGAATACTGTTTTGGTGTTAATGTTGCATTGAAGGCTTAATGTGTGAGGCTACTACTTAAATATATATATTAAAAGGTCACTTAGTAAATACAGGACACTCGAGTAACATCACCACACAACTAAATAACTTAAGGTTCCTGTTAGCACGTCTTGTTTTCCCTTGATTATTATTATAATATATATAATTAACTAAATTTAGAAGTACTATGTGTTAGGTTAACTTTCTAAGATCTTTAAAATTAATTTGTATATGTTTTGAATTGATAAATTTAATTAAATAAGGGTTGATTATTTTATATATAGTGATGGAGGTATACGTGAGTTAAGGCCATTATTTGTTGCAGATTTTGTAAAAAGTTATTATTTTGGACGTCATTAATAAATTATTGCTTCAGTATATGCGTTTTGTCTAATTTTCTACGCATCAACAGTTTTTGGAACTTTTTCATGGGCATCTTGGCATTTGATGATAACTTTTTACTATTACTTTAAAAAGTTTATCATCAACTTTAAATATTCCCATTACTGTTGATATTACTAAGTGTAGAAAATTAAGCCTAACGTATCTACTGATACTCCGTGGCGTCAGCATACAATCGAACTATATTGACCGAGGGGTTGCCATCTGTTGGTGAAGATAGTACCAGCTTCTGCAGATAAATGGTGCCATGTGGTCAGCACACTGAACCTTCCAGTCATTAATTTCAGTTTTCTAGACCATAGTCACTAATTCATTCAAGTAGCTCCTCGTTTTTTCTCACGAGGCTGAACCTGACACCATTTCACTGTTTCACAGAAAAATCTGGAGTTTCTGGGTATCGAATCTAGGACCTTTGTATCTGTATCCAGGAACTCGAACTGCTAGACCACAGAGGTGGTAAAAATTATCTACCGAATCCATATTTAAATGATTTTGTCTAGAAATGTTGTTGCTATACTAACTTAAAAATTACTGGCCCTAGCTCGCAATCTCTTAAATTCCACCTTAATGTGGTTGTTAATAACGGCTCGATTTTATGAGATAGGGTTGAGGAACCTAATTTAGACACAGTGCATTCACATTAATCGGCTCAAGATATAAGAAAACAGCCCTCTCTTGCAACTAATTGAGATTCGAGTCCAAGATTGGTTAAAACTCCTTTGCTGCGAACATGCCGGACAGGTAGTAATACCTATGTACGTAAGAAACCTCTTTTTTTTACATTTATGCCATATTGATTTTCACAATAGTAATTAATAGCAGACTCTTGCGCAATACTAAGGTAAAAATATAGAAAAATACTGAGAGGGGGTACTGGAAAGGAGTAGGGAAATTTATCTGTATATGCGTCTGGAAGGTAGGGGCCCGGAGGAGGTTGGAGGGGGAATTTTTTGGATAAGGTCTCAAGGGGTATCCTCCATTCGAAGATGGGCCCTATAGATCTAGTGGCTCCAGAGATGTATCTTCGAGTAGGTCTCCACCCAATTATGGGTCTCGTAGCCCCAGCAATTCTGAAGATACGTTTGAGGGAGATGGAAGGGGTGACCTTTTCAACTCCCAGTTTAAAAAAAAAGTTATTTCAATAGAAGTTGCACATCTTCAGGTCAACACATTTCTATTAAAGTCCATATCTGTCGATTTATACCCATATAATAGTTCAATGTTGGGTCTGATAAGAATATACAATGTTATATCAAAGAGATGGCTAGTATGCTACTAATAATTATCTTTGATAATAATGATGAAATATTCCATTATTTTATTTTGCTGAGAAAAATTCCTATAGACACGCGAAAGAATCTCTCTTGAAATCAACCTATCGGTAAATTAGGCACGCTTTCTCATAAAGGCTCGCCAACCCTGTCTTGGACTGTGACTGCCAGCGTGAGAGCATCGTTCCAGGCTACCAGATACTAGAGAAAATTTCCTCTCCATTTTATATCCTCCGAGGGACAATTTTCCTTCCAGTTTCCAGTTTATATCCTCCAAGCTCATATAAAAAATAATTCTACCTCCAGTTTATATCCTTCAAGGTTCTATATATAATTTCACCTCCAGTTTTTACTCTCCAAGATCCTAGATAATTTTTCTCCTCTGGTTTTTATCCTCCAAGTTCATAAATATAATTTACCCCCAATTGTTACCTTCCAAAGTCCAAAAAACTAGTCTTCCCTCCTGTTCATATCCTCCTTGGTTTAAATGAGATGTTGATGGTTACGGCCCGGGTGTACACCCTAAATCCCTCTCTTCCCCTGCCTTGTGTAATGGCGGAGGTGATCTTAAGACCATACCACCGTGGCTAGCAAACACACCGCAGCCTCCCCCATTTCCCCGATAATCGATACCACTATAGGCTATATAGGCCTGTAACACTACGGTCTACTGGCCAGGCTCATGAGCTGGAGCGAAACAGCAAGTACCCCCCAATTAGTGACAAACAATTTAACACAGAACAGGTGGAAGAGGGTTGGTAGTACAAGTAAGGGACGTCCACTCTGCGTAACAACTGCATTGGTGGGTGCGTGGACTAAATGTATAGTCTGGTTTGCCATGGACGAGAAGGTAGGGGCTAGAATACCGGCCGGATGTATTGGGTGGGGTGAGAGGATTTACATAAAAGGTCTCCTATTCTCCCTACATTCAATTGCTAGTACATTTCCTCTAAACTACACCTTCATCCCCGACACCACCACCCTAATTATTATTATTATTATTATTAGCACCGCGTCTTACTACCCGTTCGGGTTATACGCACACCCTAATTAAATGCGAACAACTAGGATGGCACCCGTTTCGGTGGCCGCACGCTCTGAGGTGCCATTCTTGCAATAGAGCGGCTGCCATTGACGGGGAGATCAGGGTTCGATCCCGGTCGGGGTGTTGAGGGTTTTTTCCTAAATAGTTTACCACTCTCCTCCTTGTAAATGCGGATACATTTCCTCTAAACTCAACCTTCCCTATACCAAACACATTTGAGTAATTAGTACATAGGCGCGGTACTATATAAAAAACCATGATGATGGCTTCTAAAGGGAAGCTGTGGAAGAACTATGGAACATGAGATTAAAGGATGTGGAAGGTGAATGGTATTTGCACTAGCATTGAAAATATTCTAAAATACGGGAACAGGATGAGAAGGATGAGTAGCGGAAACCCCGACTAACATCCATGCCATTTATTTAATCTCTTTAAACTAATACCCGCCTCGGTGGCGTAGTTGGCTAACACGCTAGTCGTGTGGAGCTAGACTGCCGAGAACGAGAAGATTGAGGTTTAAATCTCGGTCGGGTGAACTCGGGGTGGTTTTTCCTTAATGGTTTTCCACTCTCCTTCCACGCAAATGCGGGCTCATTTCTTCTAAAGCCAACCTTCCTAATTCCTAATCTATTAGCGTAGTTAGTACTTAAGCGTATAACCAGAACGATTAGTGAGACAAGGTGCTAAATAAATAAAAGAAAAATTTAATCTAAGGAAACACTGAGATTGGAGAATGCTATTTTACTTCTTCTCTTAAAGCCCGCTACACACGATACAATTTCTGAAACAAGATCTTGGTCACATTGATTGCACAAAAATTTACCAAAAAGACTATTCACACGGCATGTACGACTGCATACATACAACAGTATGTGCTCTTTTTAATGGTTAAATACTCATTAGGTAGTTTTCTAAATCATATGTAAGCTAAATATTTATCTTATCACACTAGATATTATTTTTGAATGAATGTCTATTTTTAAATTTCGCTTTTCATTTTCAGACAATCGAGAACCTCTAAATCTTGGATTCAATTTCCTATAACTTTTATTTGTTTTGATCAAATATGTTGTCGTTAATAAATAAATATACAATGATCCATAAAAATAGGTTAGCGCAAGGCACAACCTTGTGAATACAACATCTTGTACCATAAATTGTGTCAGGTTTAGTGGGCTCTGGACATGGTTTACAACTTCCCAGCTAATTCTATTTCCTTAGGTTGAACACATTAAATATACAATGCAGGCACTTAATTTTTGTTTTTTATTTCTTGTCACCACGTCTTAGGTACTATCCGTTTGGGTTGTACGCATATAAACTAATTACTCTGATTTGGTAGGGATTAAAAAGGTCGCATTTAGAGCAAGTGTATTCTCATTGGGATTGAGGTAGTGTGGAAAACCATTTAGGCAAAACCACCCTCATCACACCCAACCGGGATCCTATCCTAGATATTCCCGTCATTGGCAGTTCAGTCTAGTATTTTGCGAGAGTGACGACTTAGAGGCTTAGACCATTCAACCACTGAAGTGGGTGGCACTTAAAAGTGATACTGTATAAAACTATGAAAATAGTTAATTTTGTGTTTTGTGAACGCTACCTTGCCACATTACTGACTTCGTTATACAATTTTACGTAACATTATTTAATTTATGTTAAAGAAAATTTTCTAATGTGATTGCGTGTAAGCTATCCTCCTGAAACTCCCAAACGTGTTACGGTTGGCGCAGGCCTTGAGGTGGTATCACGTGGGTTGAGCCAATTGATACGGTTCCCACGCCACCGAGCTGACTTGTTGGCCGATTGCCCCACAGCTGCTGGATATCTAGAAAATACTTTGTAATAGGAATAATAGTACGTTCTACACAAAGATTATAAAATGTAAGAATTAGGAAGGTAGTTAGAGAAAATACACCCACATTAATATGAAGAGAAGATTGGAAAACCACAACAATAAATCTCATGTGGAAAAACCACCCCACATTCAACTTGGATGGGATAAAAAATCTCGACCTATCCTTCACTGACAGTTCAGTCTATTTCGAAACTCACATCCAAGACCACATGACCACTAGTATGGGTGGTAAAAACTAGAAAAAAATTTCATAAAACTTTGTTGCAGTTTTATAAATCATCGTTTTACCACTATCATCTGGCTGCACTGAGTGTAGCTTTCCACATAAGCTTTGCACCGTGGTTTCACCCTAATTTCCTGCTAATGTGTGTGCACATTATTTAAACTAGGTACCCTCCTCATCTCTACCTTTTAGAGTTTTCTTTAATAATCCTTATGGTATACGTTCAAATATACATGTACTTATTCATAAAAAACAGAGAAACCATTACAAAATTATTTAGTCCCTGTCTGGTATCTTAACTCAGTTGGTAGAGTGTCTACCTACTTATCTCTTAGTTAGAGGTTCAGGGTTTGATTCCCAGCATGTTTTAAAAATATATTATGTAGCTACTAGGGCTTTTTTTTTTTAAGAGTGCCTAATTAGCGGCTGGGAGACTGTGTGTTGGATCTGTTCTAGAGTTAAGGTAGTTTGTAGGTCATGTATTTATTTAATCAGTCGATTAATAAAATGCACATTAACTATATCTAATAAATAAATATAGCTTATACGAGGCCCCATCTGCGTATAAACCAAAGTGTCTCAACGCTTCATCATCGGGATGGGTTTTATACTATATTTAATCACGTGTCCCCTTTGACGTTTTTAAATATATGCAATAAATTGTGTCTTGTTTCAGGAGCCAGAATAGATGGACCCCCGGCTTACGTAGACCTGGGTCTCTCAGAAATGATGTGTGAACGCCTCTGTGTGTCGTAAATACCAGTCTCGCGCCCGCTCCTTCTTTAACACTCCCCACCCAACCACCCCTCCATCTCTCGCCAAGGTGACAACGTCTTTAATTGGCTGTAAAGAAAAGTAGCGGCACTACAGTCCACACTTTTATGATGCGTACGTGATGGCGATGTGGTAGTGTGATAATCCCCCTTGGGCTGCGAATACTTCCCACACGACAGTCACTAGAGCCTAGTAGCCACCAGGGGACACTGGTTTTCATCCCAGCGGCTGTGTTACATGAGTTTGTATTTTAAATTGTATAGTTATACTTTTACCCATATAGTACGATTCCTAATAATATGGCTAGATGTTGTGGTTTTAGCTTAGGCTAGTTTGTATTTTTATAAAATAAACTTCATTCATTTTAAAGCCTACTTAATTTATGGAGGTATATAATATATGAGCAGGGTTATCTCAAGAGAAATTCACCCACATTAGTGTTGAGGAAGGCTGGGGAATATTACTACAAATAAAACTGTCACCCAGCGTGTTCGGCCAGGGATTTGAACCTTGACCTCCCCTTCAACACGTGAAAGTACAATGCGAGTCTAAAACCGTAAAACATCTAACCACCACTGAATGTATTGACCCTTTTTCATCGTGTGGCTAGTTCGATCATTAAATTAATAACGAATACAATTTGTACTCTACTGTGGCATCACGACAGGTTAAGATAGGATTTCCAGTGTTTGTGAATTTACGTTCTATTCAGCGAGTATTAAAGATATAAAGTAGAAAAAACTTTGAATTCTTAACTAATTATAAAAATAGTCTTACACTGTCACATAATTTTTTGTTATCTTGTGGTAGTTTTCTGTGGACGTATTTTTTATAAATCATCTACAACTTAGGCTATTTGGCTTGGCCATTAAAATGAACTATAGGAGTCTTCCTGCCAGGATGTGGATCAAAAATGTCCTTGAAAGTATATGTCTATCTAGAGCAAGAAAATAGAAAAAGGTAACTTCAAAAAACAAATAAGTCGATGTTTTCAAGGAGCAAATATTATTGTGAGTGTGTAAGCTCATTAAAGAAGAGGGGAAGGTTTACCACCAGTTAAAAAAGAGGCCTCGCACGGTGAACAGTTTATTTTCTTCCCTCTCTTTCTATTTCGTAGAGTGTCGTTTAAGTGTGATAGCGCTTAGACTGCTTAGGTGTGGCAAGTTACAATACAACCCGTTTCACAAAATAGATTCGAAATATTCAAGTAGGCAAAGTCGTTAAAGGACTTGATCATTTGAACAATATTGTTACCAGCTCCGTTACCGGTGGGTACGCTTTCAAAGGCATCATTGTCGTCCACTTTGGTTCACAATTGATGGGGAGTTTGGGGTTGTAACCCCGTTCAAGTATATTGCAGTAATTTTTCTTTAATGATTTTTCACTCTTATTTCACGCAAATGTGGACACACTTCTCTAAAGTCAATCCACCTCATCCCTACCCCATTAATATAAATAAGCCGGACGGCTAGTAAAATTCAGCTATTTAAGTTGTACTGTTAGATGTAACTTACAACATTTTCCAGCTGACTATCACCACCACGAAGGTTGGGGGAAGGGTGGGGGATAGGGGGGTCATCCGTCTGCTTGTAACTTTTTCCACATCTCCAAATAAAGAGATCATTTAAATGCATACTTCCTGCTGTAGAGTAAAACCTCCATAGTAGTGAAGGGAATAAGAGGGAATGAACTCTCTTCCCGTCTTGCGCGGTACAAAAACAATTTCCTGGTTATAATAAGGGCGTGAGTGAAGGGTGTGTGTGTGCGTTCTGATGATGTCACCCTGAGGACCCGAAGGGCTCTTGGTTCCGGGAGGGCTTGTTCTTTCAGCTTATACTCGGCGAGGATATCTCTATGTTTCCCAGATTAACTCTGAATCCTGAAGGCAGCCTCCGGTCTGGGACTTTGATAGCGGCTGTGGTCTCCGGGTGACAATGGTGCAAGTCAACGCTGGGTTGATTTATTTTTAGAATGTTACCAGGCGATTAACACGAGTCGTACAATGAAAGTTTGGGACTACATTTAAAGTGATATTTTGAAAATTGTACGTTAAACAAATAACGGTAATTAACTACTTTTTCTACCCGATTTGTTGGCCGCTTGGTCTCAGCCGTCATTATCGTATTAGACTAGACTGCTGGTGATGGGGAGATTGAGGTTTGAATCCTTGTCAAGTGTACTGAGTTTTTTCTAAATAGTTTTCCACTCTCATTTCACGCAAATTTGAGTACACTTGTTCTAAATTAATCCTTCTTAATCCCTAACACACTATCGTAATTTGTACATAAGTGCATAACTCGAACGGGTATAAAAACATAGTACTAAAATATTTTTTTAAGTCTGGAATACATCAAAATTGTGTTTATTTAGTGAGTTGCTATCTGAAACATGTCCAAAAATAAAAAATTTCAGGAGAAACAAAAAAAAAAAAAATTTTGCAATCTACTACCTATTCCCTATCTGCGTTTAATTCCATTTTTAAAGTGACGTCACACAATGGAATGTACATCACATGTTTCCTTTAAGCAGTAAATGAATGATCTACGGGAGCTCTGCATTTTGTGGACATGTTTCCTTTCTGCTATTAGCAATTCAAGTTTAAGACGAGGTAATTTTTTGTACCTTACGTCCTATTATCCATCCGGACTACCCGCATATTTCCACCAATGGGGTAGGGATGAGGAAAGTAAAGTTTAGATTAAATGTACATGCATTTGTGTGGTAGGAGATTGGAAAAACAATATATGAAAAAATTATTCCAGGACATCCAGTTGGCATTCAAACCCCTACCGCTTCGTCACTGGAAAGTAGGAACAAACGAGACGGGCATATTTGTACCCTTGCCTTGCCTATATAGAGATAGATAGAAGCTAGAGAAATAGTACGGAATTATCCCCCTCTTAGTGCACCTAGTCTGGATTAGAGCCCTAACCTCTCCCCGTCAACGACAATCAATTGAAAAGCGAGTTTATTGACTGATAGAGTGCAATGATAATAGTTTTTCCACCATCTCTCTAGGTGAATGCAGATACAATTCCTATAAGACACACAAATTAACCTCACCTATTCGAAAAAGTGGTTGGCTTTTTAACATCGCGTCTTACTACCCGTTCGGGTTATATCCATATGCACTAATTACTCTGAGCTGTTAGAGATGAAGAAGGTTGGATTTAGAGGAAGTGTAACCACATTTACAAGGAAGGAGAGTGGAAAACCATATAGAAAAAAACTATCTACATTACAACCGATTGGGATTCGAACCCCGATCTCCCCGTCACCGGTAGTCCCATTTTATTGTGAGAGTGACGCCTTAGACCACTCGGCCACTGAAGCGTGTTTTTTTTATTGATTGCTTTGTCAAACATCCTAATTAAGAACTGGTTAAAATACCCCAATGCAATATAAACATAAGATGTTTACCGCCTCCATCTGTTATGTTCCGTTGAAGATATTCCGAGCTACCAAGATATGGAGCAAAACTAGTTTTGATCGGCCTTCCACCCCTCGCAGGCACGAGTTAAACATGTTTTTCACTACATATATCACCATGAGTAATGTTATGGTGTATTTTCATACGATAGGTTTTAGTAGTGTTTATTATAAGCTATAACTCGCCTGCAGCTAAATATAACCCAAACCATCTATTTTTTCCCTTTCTTGTTCACAAGACTGCTTACAGCCGTCAGGAAGAGAAAACGTCAACTCCAAAAGTCGTAAAGGGAAACTTTTATGTTCCCAATGAACTTTTAAAATAATTTTGGTAGAAAGGACCTTCTAGAATTTTTTTTACAGTCAACATTAATAAAATTTACTACATCAACTTATTGAACGGGGCGATCGTGGTTTGATTCCTGTCTGGTGCACTGTTGGTGGTTTTTCCTAAATCGTTAACCACGATATCTCCATGCAAATTCGGGTTTTATTTTAATCCAGTTTTTAAAATAACGAAACAGTAATGCGTGTTAGGTCCTTGAAGATAGTTTGATTTGGAATGTTGGTTACGTGGTCTACGGTGTAAGGCTCACAATAGAATGGATTTTAAGTGATTGAAAGGTCTAGGAATGTATTGAAGGATGGTATTCTACTTGTGATTAAGGGATGGGAGAATCTTGGTGATAAAAGTGCACGTGGAATGATTCTCCTCCTTCTATTGCCTCCAACTTAGATTAGAGCTTTGACCTTCCCTCTGTTGCCACAATCTAATCGATTGAAAGCCTGACGCCCTAAGCTGCGTGGTCACGGGTGAGGTGGGATTCACATTCACCATTATTCTTACGTTAAACGTAAAAGTAAGAATTAAAATCTCACACCTGTGAGAACGAGTACAAAGGCATCAATCAGTTCTGGTCTGGCTCGCCATTGACAGGTAGGTCAGGGTTTATATCCCATCTGGGTTTACTGATTTTTCTTATATAAATAGTCACCACTTTCACTCCATGTAAATTAGGGTACATTTTCTTTATATTCTTCCTTCATAATCACTCCCCCATCAGTATAAATATATAGATAGTCCAGACGAACACTTAAGACGCGCTACGAAAGGAATAACGAAACGAGTAAACATACATTTAGATATAAGTTCATGTACAGGAATCGAGCCAGTGATCATTTCATGTTTTGGTTGGTTTATGGTAAACTGCATTGACCGTAAACTTGAAAAAACCTATAAAGGCTGCTTTACACATACAGGTATACCTTTGAGGTTTGCCTGTACAGGCGGGCCTGTCCGGTATAACTGGACGTGTGGATGACATAGCTGTAAATTTATTTCGGCTTGCACAGGCGACCGGATCAAATATTTAATTTCATTCGATATATCTGCGTCGGAGTAAACTGCGCAGGCCTACCGGAGCGTGTGTACCGAAGTGCGCAGGTGGCCCAGTTCAGTTGTTGCTGTTGCCGTCGTTCATGAATTAGATAAGTTTCATTCTTTCTTTATAAACTTACTGTTGTACACAATTATGACAGAGTTTTGCGGTAGCCGCCGACAATGGATAGAAGAAATTATAGAAATTTACAAAGGTGAACAATGTCTGTAGAAAATTAAATTAAGAGACTGCCATTACCGACCCAAAAAAAGAAGCTGCATATTGGTAGAAAAACTAAAAGCTATCTCTCCCGCTGCCAACAAAGAAAGTAAAGAAAATCAACAACAAACTGTGACCTGAATAAGAAAAACTGTATCATGTAGATGCACTAGCACATCCAGCATATGTGTAACGGCCTTAAAACTCTTGCCAAGGAATAAATCTATAAAACACACTGTAAGGGATATAACTCCTTTTACACACATCCATGGTAGATCACGTAAATGAACGGTAATAATAAAACACGGCCGATGCCAGATTAACGACACACTTAAAGAAAGCTCCCGCGGATGATAGCTTGACGCAAGAGTTACGATCAGATTTTCATTTGGTTAACTATCTCGTTAGCTCGCGTCGGCCGCATACTATGGATGAGTGGCCCGGGGTGCAAAGGGGATGGGGGGGGGGGGGGATAGAAGG
>CABFOV010000234.1:182073-195917 GCA_902141375.1 Timema poppense
GGGCCATAACTGTGGTATATCGGGTGAATTACCCCAACAGGATATTGTAGGGGATTATTTTAACTTTGAAACTTCATTAAAGAAATTTAAAGATTTTTAAAAAACAAAATGGAAGTTTCAGCTACCCTAAATTGGTGTTTTAGCTGCTTTGAATGTAATAAGACTCCCATAAGCTTCAAACGTAGGCATTGAGGAGGAATACAAACTTAATAATGTTAGTTCTTTAGGGGAAGGTTTGAAACTCCTAAACAACTTTCCTTCGGTTTGACCCTGGTTTCTACACAAAATGTTCATTGATGTAGTCTTACATGAATCAGTGAGTAGATTATGGCGATACTGTGGTTTGAGGGGTGTGACCCCCCCAAGTTCCGGAAGCAAGGTAGTCTAGCTAGAGGATACCCCAGAACATGTTTGAGCAGTGAACCAGTTGAAAAGCCATCACGTAGAATATTGTACCGGTTTCCCGGCTAGACCCGAACTTACCGCCGTGCAATCAACGCTTGCGGTCTCCAACCCTGATGGGAACTGTTTGGTTAGGAGAAGATGTAATCTGCTGCTAGCGTGCATTAAATGAACCTTGGTTTCAGGGCTTGGAGCCCACCGTGATAACAATGCTAAGAGGGGTAAGGGAACAACCATGAACAGGTAACTCTACCGGTACCTTGGCAACCCCAAGAGAAACCCTGCCTCAACATAATTACACACTTTATTTCTAAAGAGATTTTTCATGTCTTACTTTCCATATAAGCTTACACACATTTGAATTACATAGTGAGGAAGGTAGAATTTATAGGAAATGTACCCCAATAAACGTGACCGGAAATTGTGAAACAGGGTGGGAAAACGAATCCTAAGAACGCCCCAATTTCAAGCCCTGAACTCTTCGTCATCGACAAACCAGACTAGATGATCCTGATGTTTATTCTACATGCCCACCAATGTTTGTTTCATGTATTCTGAAGACTTTCATGGCCAGTATTTTATATAAACATATTGCCCCTCAGCTTCGGGTGGAGGTACAAAACATGACTATAAATGGAACTTTTGAAAAACAAAAGTCATTAAATAAACATTGATCATCCCAGAACATGGCTGCCACAACAACAGTTGAAACGTAGGACGTTATCTCATCGGCGTCGCTCAGACCTGCGAAATGTTTTAACATCTATTTTTCCATTACTTAACAAAGCGCGCTCTGCGCATAGGACTACACATTATACACATTTAATTGTGCGCATGCGCGGGTACAAAATAAGAAATTAAAAGAACTAGAATCAAGCGAATTTGCATACCTGTCGTACAAACCTTAACATATATTATTATTTTATATCCCGGCCAAACGTAGCATATAGCCTGATTTTGGTTGGAAGAACAGTAGAGAAAATTCGAACATATTCATTTGCGGCCAACATTGATAACATTTTACAATATTATTTGTGGTATTCTATGGGTATTGATAATATCAATAAAAAATTACAACTGAAGATGGTATGACTTGATGTATGACTATACTAAAATGGTTTTTGTAACCTTAGTAACTAACTTCTACTGTTCTTTCCACCAAAATCACACTACTATAACTTTAAACACATTCACGTTAAGGAAAGGTTAAGTGAGTGTATGCTGTTGCTGTAAGCAACGTGGTACATTTGTAGCTATTAAATTAAGTTTAATAATCTAGCGTTTTTAAAAATGGTGGAGTGCAATTAAGTATATATCATACTCTGTATTAGAGCATGCGCACAGTTCTTACGTGAACTTCTAATCACAAACACTATTTATTCATATTACTAAAATCCCTGTTTGTCGTGGCTGGGTGGTTTGGGAATAAAACTGACAATTTAGGAAGCCCTGGCTTGATCTACGATGAACAGTTAAATAACTGACTACTGAAATACTACTTGTAACGACACCTGAAAACGAACCCGGCCACTACCATGGGTTTGAAAGCTATTGTTACTTTGTTAACTTGGTTATTTACAAATATTAATACTGTGGACAAAATGTTTTAAAAAATTATAGTTGTTACGTTATGAATATATTGTTGTAGAGAAAACATTTTAAAATCCATTAATAAGAATATATATTAGTTAGGAGAACAATTTTTGGTATATTTTGATTAAGGTTATGACCAAAAGCTATTAAAATAACACCAATAATTAACCCTCCTTAAAGTATAAGTTTCCCATTGAAAAATAAAATGTACAATAAAGTGTAAACAAGTTGCAGTGTACTTGTAAAAATTGTCCAAATCTAGGACCAAATTATTTCCAATTCGAACCGATATTGATGAGTGTGCATTTGGCCTAGGCCATGCTCGGCGGCAACTCCTGGGTGATCTTCCCTTTCTAAGGACTTTGTGATGTATCCATAACATTTTGATATGTTTCTTTTATAACCCAGTGCATGACTCAGTCATTCAATTATTAGTTTTGAAAAAGAGTTTAGTAAACAATGTGAAATAATGTTGGACAATATAGGCCCTACCTTTTTTTTATTGTTTCTAGATTATAAAAACCAAAGGAAAAATTGTGTAACACAAATATTCTTTACTTTATCAAGCTATATTTTTTGGGACATACTTGTACTTATTTATAATAAATTATTTAATTAGAACATATATATTTTTCAATGTCGATTTTTGGGCATATGTTGGACCCTTATGTTAACATACCCATTTAATGCAAATTGTTTTCTTGAAAATGTCTTTTGCCGCCAGTAAAATCACTTCTGATTATAGTTTTGGCACTCAAAGAAAATATTTTCAGCCATTCCTGATCAAAACCAATAAGCCTGATTGATGTTTATTTGCGAAACAAAACAATTCAAATATATATTTTAAATAATTGAAGGTATAAACAAAATAATTAAATGCACACTATTCATTAAAGAAAATAATTTATTTTAAAGTGTTATAGAAAAGTCAAAAAATCTCACCAAAATTAATTTATTCTTAAAATCAATCACTGCCCAATTATATTTCTGTCTTGTAGTGTCCGAATGATTTCATCTGGTTAAAAAATGTAAAAAGGAGTAGAATTTTTTTGTTTTGTTTTGCAAAAAGAATGGAACGGAGAGAGTTAACTAGGTCACGATCGCTCTATCCAACGATCCAGTGGCGTGCTGCTAGATAATCTGCTACAAGGAGGGGTAGAGGGTTGCAACAGGTGATAGTTTACGTGCTTTCAGCCACCACATGACCTGAATACAAGAACCAGGAGGTATATTACGAGATTACCTGCTGAAAGAAGGGTTAGGGAACTATAACGGGTGGTGTGTGTACGTTCTTTCAGCAAACACCCTACTTGAGTGCAAGAACCAGCAGGTGTATTGTCACATCTGCTGAAAGAAGGGTTAGGGGGTTGAAGGTTCAAACAGGTAGTAGTGTTCGTGTTTTCAGCAAACACAGGGCCTGGGTGTAATAATAAAGAGGTATCTTGTGAGATAACCTGCAAGCAAGATGCTTTCAATAGCTATAGTGCACGCCAAAGATGGAGATCCTTTTGGAGATCACTTCTACATTTAAAGATAGTTTTCGTAGACATTCTAACGCGTGGCAAATTAATTTTGAGCCAAAGAAATAATATTTTTTTTAAATTATACAGTATAATAATTACTACATATGAAGTTAAATATTATAATTAATATATTATTAATCTAAAATTATTGTATGGATAGCAAAAAAAAGATGTAGCTGTTCATAGGAAACCTATTTTGGTAACGTTTCTGAATTTTTATGAGAAAGTTTCGGTAGTGAAAAAGTGTTATTTTTAACTACGTCATGAGATAAAAACAAATTACAATTACAATAATAAGCGACCAACCCACATCTGTGATTGCCAGGCCTAAGGCGTCACTAATTCCACGATATACAGATTACCAGTGATGGGTAGGCTGGGGTTCGAACCCCGGCTGGTCTTATTGAGAATATTATTTCCTAAATGGCTTAGCACTCCTCCTCCACGCAAATACGTGTATATTTACTTTAAATTCTACCTTTATCATATGTACTCCATTAGTTTAAAAATGTGAACAGTTTGCACGAATAGTAAGACCCTGCAAAAAAAAAAAAAAAATGAATAAAACGATTATCACAATTCTGCTATATTTTATTTGCTTAGTTTTTATTTAATTCAAATCATATTAATTTGGTTTTCTTAGAACATCACTACACTAACACTACACTGTATATCATCTCTGAAAACAGCGTTATCATTCCCTGGTTTTTGTGTGGCCAATCATCCATTAAATATAAGACAAATTCCACAACGCTGCTTCGTCAATCTTTCTATTAGCGCCTTTTAACCACAATACGCCACTTTTTGACATAACAGATATTGAGAAGATTTTGCATTAGTTAATAGAGAGAGAGCAAAAATAAAGCTTTTCTCCACGAGACCTGCAGTCCCTTCAGAGGTGGTGTTAGATGTAGTATCGTGAACAGCTCAGGTTACTGGTGGGACAGAACCACAGCGAAATAACATATACCTCTCTCTTATATTTTATATCTTATATCGCTATTTAATAAATGAATCCAACCATGAATATTTTGTATGATAATCATAAACTTCTAACCAGAAGTGTAATTAGTTACATAATTTAAAATATTCGCGAGAATATTTCTTAAATTAATCCAAATAATAATAGTGTAAAGGTTAGTATCTTGTCTCACCATTAACACTCAATATTTGTTATTTTCTTCTGTATGACAAAAAATAAATATATATTCACTGACGAGTAACAAGAGAAAAAAACCCTGGGAAAAACTATCAAAGACCCGTTTCAGTGACTGCATGGTCTCCGGCATCACTCTCGTATTTGACTGGTCTGCTGATGACTTTAAGATCAGGGTTTGAATCCCGGTCGGGAATACTGAGGGTGTTTTTTATTTCTAAATGACTGCCTATTCTACATCCACGCAAATACAGGTAGATTACCTCTAAAATACATCCTTCCCTATTGTTTCACCTTTAAGGTAATTTATCATATATGCGTATAACCTTAACAAATTGTACCACACAATCGCACAAACTTTCTCATATTGTGTATTATAGTTTTGAAAATAATTTTCAAAAATAGGTTTTGAGTAATCTACCCTCGGTATAAAAAAACACATCATCTTGCTAATAACAATAAACACTAATTAAAAATATATATATTTTTTTAACTATTTGTTGATGAAGCAAATATATGACGATAGAGTGTGTGGATAAAAAGTAAGGGGTAAGGCATGTGAAACTTTGTTAAATGTTGTAGATGAATGTGTCGAAAGAGAAACGTTAGGAGTTTTAAGAATGAAAGATCATGCATGGTTTGGATGTTGTTAAAGCGAAAGTAGTATGCAAGAACAGGGTAAGGTGGAGAAAGTTAGGAGGGAGGGATTAATTACGAGGTGGTTTTTTGAGGTACATGCACAGTTTCTTGCCTACTCCTAAAGGAATCGCTTGATTAGGTATGCATGTATTTAGGCGTGAAAACTACCCTAAAGAAATTTGTTATTTTTAAATATAATGACCATATTCTTATTTATCGTGAAAAAATATTCCCAGATTCCTATTTTAAATTCAATCTTGAAGATCGATCCAAAAAAACTCAAATTTTCGATAATTTTTGTAAGCAAACTACTCTTAATCATTTTTATATAGGCCCCAAAGAATAAAAACACATTATTGTTGATATTGTAAAATAATTCCCCGATACCAATTTTGAACCATATCGTTAGATCTATTTCCAAAAAATAAATTTTATTAAAATTAGTAATTAATCAACAACTATAAATTTTATTTTTAGAAAAACAAATTTATATAGCTATTTATAATCCAAAATGTTTAACAGATACCCATTTTGAACCAAAACGCTATAGCCATTTTTTTTAAATATTCGAATTTAAAAAAACTGTATGTTACCCATAGCTGAATCCCCCCCCAAAACACAACAACAACAGGTATACAGCTTTATTTGTCATGTTCATGTCAAACATTTTCCGTATAATCCTTTTTAGGCAAAACTGTTATAGCCACTTTCCAAATAATTCAATTAAAAAAACAAATCACTCATGAGTAAACAACCCTTTATTGATTTTTTACTCAAAACCAAGTATACAGGGTTATTTGTGATGTCAATCAGCCCCAAGATACACTTTTGAAACGAAATCGTTAAGGCCATTTAAAAAATATTTAAATTAAAAAAAAAGGTTATCAGTAAGCTACTCGTAAATAAAATTTTACCTTAAAAAGAAGTATACAGTGTTTTTGGTATACCACACAATCACAATCCATATATATATTAAACAAAATCGTTGAAGCAATTTTTGAAATCTTTTGAATTTTCAAAAACTTCCTCTCAATAAACTACTCCTCAACAAATATTCCCCCAGCTATATAGTACTATTTGTAATGCCAAACAAATCCTAGATTAGCATTTCAAAGAAAAAAATTTAGGTAACATTTTGAAAAATTTGAAATGAAAAAAATATTCATCAGAAAACTACCCTTAATAGAAGGACTAGGGTAAAAAAAATAACTTTGAGGTAAAGCCCTATAAAATCTAAATATCAAGTTTGAACAAAATCCATCAAATCGTTTTGGATATGTGGCCAGTGACAGACTGAGAGACATGGGACAGACATTGTATAATTCCACTTTTTTGGGTTTGTGTTTATATAAAACGTAAAAATTTGTCATAATCTGGAGATAGAGTTTTTTCATGATCCCAATACCTTCTGCTAAAGTAAAAATAAAAAGTATCAAAGTATCAGGGCAAAAGTTTGGTTCAATTATTAACCAAAGATGAGTTTTCCATAGCACTGGGAATTAGAAGTTGATGTCATTAAATTCTACCCAACTGGTTCACGTTTGGACACTTATGTGGTTGTTATATTGTAAGGACTATGACACATTTTGTCCAAATTCTCTTACTAGCACAGCCAGCTAGTGTCTAGAAATTCCTGTCAACACCTCAAACCACTCCTTGTTTGTCTAAAAAGCTATTCACTGTCAGCATAATTTGGTAGAAACAAAAATCATATAATATTTTCAGATATATAAGCTATATATCATTAATCATGTACCGTATCTAAGTTGGTAAGTAAAAAACCTTTGAACATCAGTAAATGCCGCGTTCCCAGGAAATATTCTCGCTGGCCACTTTAGGCACGCGTACTATAGACTCATCAACCCTGGTGCACGTGCCTTCTGCAACCACATGGCCTGGGTGCAGATACCAGGAGGTGTATTAAGAGATAGTCTTTTGGAAGAAGGCGTACGTGGGTGCAACAGGTGATGTACGTGCTTTCTGCACCCAGAAGGCCTGAGTACAAGAACTAAGTGGTTTATTGCGAGATCATCTACTGTATGGGACATGTGATGGTGCGCGTGATTTTTACAAGACATGAGTGTAAGAACCAGGAGTCATATCGAGAGATAATATGCTAGTATAAAGAAGCTGGGGGTTTCAACATGTAAGAGCGTAAGCATTTTTTGCAATCACATGACCTAGGTGCAAGAAAATATGTAACATTATTGGGAACTACGCTATTTTCGGAAAGGGAGTGGTCTTAACAACAGGATATAGAGATTAAAAGGAGAGTGATAAATCATTTATCAAAAGTCACTCTTAGTAGACACGACTGGGGTTCGAACCCTGGTACACCGTATTCAACAGGTTAATCTAACATGAGAGTGACGCCTTAGACCATTTAGCTACTTAATCGGATGATAATATGTTATTTCTATTGACAACTTCCTTCATTACAAAACCAATAATAAATTTAATTTTATAAAATGTGGGGAAAATCACTAAAATACTCTAAAAATAACTTGATTCATACCTGCTTCAGTGGCCGCATGGTCTATGGCGCTACTCTCGCAATAGATGAGACTACTGAAGATGGGGAGTTTGGGGTTCGATCTCAGTCGGGTGTATTGAAGGTGGTTTTTTCCTAAATTATTTTACGCACTGTCTCTCTTTCTGCACACAAGTGTGGGTACACTTCCTCTAAATTCACCCTTCGTAGTACCTAACACATTAGCGAAATTAGCACATAGCTGTACGACCCAAACATGTAACAAGACGGTGCTATAAAAAACTTGATTCGTTCAAACTTTTTATTATTTTTAAACGTTCAACCCATCGTTGACATCAATTCGATTGAAGTGTGTTTTAAGATTTACAATTAATATACTCATTTTCCAAAACCAAACATTAAAATCAATTTTATATAATAGTTATATAAATTGCTTGGCTTCAGATTTCGATGGGTATTAAGGCTTTCTTGAGTTTTAAAGGATCCATCTCTTTTTGTGCTTAAAATATATGTTAGTTGTTCTAATTGGTATCCTCTTCTTACTTAGATGGTCAAATTTATTATGCTTTGTTTGTGCGCTAAGTGTTATTCTATGTTAAGTTGGTTTGTAAACCTTCTGATAGCCCTGAGCTTATAAAGTATTCGATGAGCCCTACAAATTTGTTTTAAAATCGCATCTAAAAGATTGCGAACTTATCTGTAAAGTTAAATCTTTCCAGGCCTATTCGGGAAATACTTGTGTCATTGTTAGAAACCCTTTAATCATCCTCTACTGGACGCACTGAGGGTGTTTTTTTACTAAGTAGTTTTGCCCTTTCCCTCCACAAAAATGTGGATAAATTTAATATTTATTCTACTTTCCTCGTTCCTACCCCATTAGTGCGGATATCCGGATCTGACAATAGACTTGTTGGACTTTTCTAGTACGGTCTATTGTAACTAAGAACGAAATGGGAAAACAAGCTATGTCAGTACAACTACTTTTAAATATTGCCCCCATCCCCAAAAAGGATTATTTTGACAATAATATGAAATACTTTTCAAATATAAATTATACCCATTTTATATGACCATTTAAAAAAAATCCAACCCAAATCATAATTTTTTTAGAAAAAAAAACAAAATATATATTTTTATTCATCATATAAATCTCTCCCCAGATATTTATTTTGAATAAATTATTTTAGCAATTTAATTTTTATATTTTAATGAATTACTTTAATTTCAAGGTTAGAATTAAAATTACTATTTCTCCACGAAGTGTGACCATGTAACATCTAAATATCAAATTTGAATTAAATCCATTCAATCATTTACCCCGGGTATGGACAGGCAGAATTGTAAGACACTTATTTATGGCACATGGCACATGAAACGTCAAGATCAAAAATAATCTTGACGTTTAAAATGTTCACAATTACAATACTTTCTATATAAAATAACGTCAGGAGATCCTGCTACTTTTGTTAAAGAAAGGGGAGGTATTTTTATAGCTACTTAAAAGGAGCCTAGTAATGTATTATAATTATTAATTATTACAGTTAAACAATTACCTGCCTCGGTGGCTGTATATTCTAAGGGGTCACTCTCACAATAGACTAGACTGTCGACGACAGTGAGATCGGGATTCTAATCCTGGTTGGGTGTACTGAGGATGGTGTTTTTAAGTGGTTTTTCACTTTCACACGGAAATGTGGGTCACTTCCTCTAAATTCATCCTTCCTCATCCTTAACTCACTAGCGTAAATATTACATATATGTGTAACCTGAACAGGACGTAAGAAGTGACAGTAAAAAAAAGGTTAAACAATAAGGCATGCAACTGTCCTTTTTAAAATTTGTAACGTGTGGAAATTATAAAAGAATATTAGAAAACCTTTTGTAATTATATTTATTTTAAAGGGCACCTTTGAGCATAGTTAACAAATGCTATATCATAATATGCGTTAAATTTCCATCTAAATCCCTTGCTGAACAAACATCAACAACAAAGTTAGATTCGGCAGCCCAGTCCCGATATAATTGTAGCCGAGACAAAGTTTGTTAAACCGAATACAACTTCTCCAAAATCAAAGCCCGCCATACCAAACAAACAAACAAACAAACAAACACATGCACGAAACAACAAGTCGTGCGATAAATTGGCTCCAACTAAGCGGGAGATTTTCAAACCAAAACTCCCCTCCCCCTCCCTCCTTGCGATCCTTTACAAAAAGCAAAGCGAAGACAGGAAACAAGTCTTTTCGGTGTCCTCTCTCTCCACCCAGTTTGTTGCATGGTTTTGGTAGCGCGCGCCCCTACAGTCGCCTGAGGACATCGTAGAGGAAACTAAGTAATTAATTTAATTAGAGGCACATCCTGTGTGCGCACAATGTTAATTACAACATGTCGTGGAGAGGGTGGCTTCGCCTATTGTTGTGGTCTCTCTGAACCTCTCACCCCCTTTACTAACCACTCCTCTGTGCACCACTGGTTCAACTCCTGGAACTGACGTAGGTTCCTCCTTTCGTAGTGAATCACGGGGACATCCATCTCGTACACACGAACACACGCACATTATGGTCAATCAGATGGTTGAAGAATCTTTTATCTCAGTTTAAAAAATCACAATATAAACTCTTATCAGAAGGGAACCTTAATCCAAGACCTAGGCTACATCGTCCCTTCACCTAGCAGATACTTTTTACTTTCTCGCTATCTTACAAATAAAGTATTGTGATCGTCAAAAAAATTGAACTCGAGATTTTGATGTATCTTGACGTTTCCTGACCCTCGAATCCGAAAAAATAGTTTTAGAATTTCCGTCTGTCTGTCTGTGTGTACCTCCAACAAGAGCCTAAACTATTTTACCGATCGGGCTAAGACTTGCTATCTAGGGTTTTCATAGGGTTGCCCTGAGAGTTTTTTTTGGAATTAGAGATTTAACCCTAAAATTAAGGGGTATTTACTGAAATTCAAAAAGAGAAAAAGTCAATTTTCTCAAAATCGTCCCTAACGATTTTTATTAAAGTTCATTTTTAAACATTTATTAATATTCTAAAAAAAATGGCTACTCTCAATATTTCGGCAAAATGACATTAAGTGCTCCAGTCTGATGCGTAAATTATATTTTTTTATAATATCTCATACACTATTTGAGATATGAAATTACTTATCGTTACAAATATGTAGGTCTATTTATAATAACAAATATTTTATTTGAAAAATATTTTTATAAAACCAATCACTTTCAAGCTATACGCAAAAAAAAAAATATATAAACTTTTTGAACACATAAGGTAAAATATTGCGACCTTAAAAAAATCCAACCTGAAATGTTGATGGATGTCGACGTCTCATTACCCACCGAACCCTAAAAAGTGGTATTTGCAATGACGTCTGTTTATGTGTATGTTTAAACTTAAAATTAAGAGTAGTTTAATAAAGGGCGAAAAGAGAAAACATCGATTTTCTCAAAATCGGCCCTAACGATTTTGATTAAAATTCCTATCTAGGCGTTGATTAAGATTATAAATAAACTGGCTATTTTTATTGTCCCATAAAAATGACTTTTAGGGTACTTTACATAAGCAGAAGCTTCCGTATCTCCACAAATATTTGAGATACTAAATAACTTTTCATTGCAAAATTGTAGTATTATTAAAAATAAAAAAACCTTTATATGAAATATATTTTTATAAACCCAACAGTTTCTGAGATATCGGCAAATGTATTAATACAATTTTGTGAGCTTTAGTTGTAAAGAAATACTACTTAAGTTTTAACGCAACAATTCTCCAATGCCATAGAGTAATTAAATATAAGCAAGTCTAAAAGTTTGTTGTGTTTCCTTAAACCTCTTAGGAGAAATGTTTGTACAACAATGATTTATCTCCATTTTAGACTCGATAGTCAATATTTACATTTTTATAGGTCAAAATTTATAAATTGGGAATTAATAGCAATGCGATGGCATGAAGATTTGCAACACCTAATAAAATGTCGAAAATTTTAACCGGAAGTTGAAATTTTAATACGAAGTGTTGACCCTTGTGGACCCAATATTGATCTTTTTTTATCGGTCCAAACATACAATTGAGGACATTAATTCTTTAAAAATAAAATTATAAAATTCAAAACCGTGACGCAAAAAATTGTTTACATAAGGATAGTGCAATTTATGCTTGGGTTTGCTAGTATATATTATTTTGTTTTACATATATCACGAGTTTTGAGTAAATATCTCCATTTTAAAACAATAGAGCGAGAAAGTTTGTGTGGAGCTCAGTACCATTTATTTTTTAATTACAAAATCAAAGTTTTTGAGCTGAATGTAATCTAAATAATATAATTAATAAACCTACATACCGGTACCATCATAGCATGATATATTCAAAATATTTGAACACTAAATGTGTACATACAAAACGGTGTATTTTTACAAAAGTTATTTAATGATATTACTAATATTAATTCTTGGACACATGCACTAATTATACACTGCTAGGACAACTCACGAATATCACGTTATTATTAAGGTGGGTGCAAGCCACCAACTGACAACTGATCCTCTCATTCTAATCCATCTCATCACTTAGCAAATATATTGTCAAGGGAGGATGCAACCCACAGATTTTCCTCCTCTGTTGCCCCCGTAGCGCGTTGGTATAACTGGAATGGAAATTTTCGACTTCACCCATTGAAAACTCGGCATATCAGGTTGCACAAGCGGTTCTATAGGAACCTTTGTAAATGAGACGTGATTCCATTAGTCAAAACAAATGAATGAACACACGTTTCTAAATATTAATCTTTAATTGTTTTGAAGTAGTTTCACATCTAGCTTAACTAGCCTAAATTATACGCCATTGACTCTTACAAACCATGGAATGTGTTGTTTTCTTTCATCTATTTGTTTTTGAAAGATTGTGTGACTACGCAATGCTAATTTTGGCTACTCTACTATCATATTTTATAATCTGTAAAAGGTTCCGTGAATAATGTTTACGTACAATTATTAGGATGAACCAAATGCTGCTCTCTTTTTAACTTATTGTTGTTATTGTTTTGACACAAGCCTGACTTGAACCCGTGTCTGGGTGGTTGAGTTTCAGATAACCAGCCCAACATCTTAACTAACAATACTTTCTTCTAAGTTACTCTCCCTATATCTTAATCCTTGGATAACACTTGTAAACAGCCCTTATGTTCTACATAAAACTATTTTTGAAAGTTCACATAATATTATTAAAAGTTTATTACAAGAAAATATATCGCAGTTTTCATAGACCTAGCTAAAGTCAGTCTCAATGAACAGCTAGTCACAAGAATTGGTCTTGACCCAGTGTCTGTTAGCCCTCTTTTTTAAAGGGAGTGAAAATACTTGAAAAACGAGTTAATTGTTTGAAAAAACAAATGAAACAACACACTGCAAAGAATTTCTCGCTCCTTTACTTAAAAGTGGAGCCTTAAGGCGATTGGCCCTTTTCATTTGGCGTGGGAACAAACGGTTATCTTCAAGAATTTTTATTGTTTTGCAATTTTCTTTTCGGAAACTGTTGATTAATCTATACCATACACACCTCCTCTATAATTTTAACAATGATCAAATACCAACAATTTTGACACTTTTCAAACAAAAACTGCCAGCTGCGTAACAAAAAATAGGAAAATGTAACAGCTAATAAACATTGAAACATTATATTGGAAGATGTATTAAAAATACTACTATAAAAATTTCCCTCGTTCTCAAGAAAACTTATATCTCCAAACGTATGATTTTTCCGCAAGACCTGTCCGGTAGCTAGCGCCATCTACGGTTTCAGTGATCCATCTGCTCTTGTTGGCGCTGAAGGATACTTTGGTCGGTTGTGAAGCCACGCCCCGCCTTTCATCCTCCCGCCCTCTATTCCACAAAAATAGGTTCTAGACTTGCACTCGACAGGGCTAAGGGCTGCATCAAAGCTATATCAAACTTAGTACACAAACCGACGCATCCCAGAGACAATGCAGCCTAAGATCGATGATAATATCAGTGAAATAATATACATTGTTACATAAA
>CABFOV010000234.1:205467-231562 GCA_902141375.1 Timema poppense
TGGGGGGGGGTGGGGGGGGGGGGGGGGGGGGGGGGGGGGGGGGGGGGGGGGGGGGGGGGGGGGGGGGGGGGGGGGGGGGGGGGGGGGGGGGGGGGGGTGTATAAAATGTGGCCGCATCGGGCTAGATCTTGATCCACGCTGCTGGGACACGAAGCATTGAACGGAGTTGACTATGTGGGGGAGGGGGGGGGGCAGATTTAACACTTCCAAGGGGTTGTTTAGATCCCGGACTCGAAAAGAGGAACTCCGCGGGGGGAAAGTGAAAGGAGTGTAAAGTGAAATTTGTGACCCCCACGTCGCGACGCTATTGTCCACCTAGATCTAACCCATCTTCCCCTTACCCTACGTACCACGCGTACTATTGTGGTACATTTTGTGTGTGTGTGTGTCCTGACCTGTGTTGTTTGGTTATATTCACTCCATCTGCTTCTCAACTCCTAAAAGAAGGATGCGCTTTTATTTGAGAACAATTCTGACCTGCCAACCTCCACCTCCCCCCATTCTACGGTTAACTGTGTAATAAATTACCACCAGCTGAACCTTACTAAATAATATCATCACGTTTTTCATATAGCTAAACATATCATAGAATATAACAAGATTAATAAAATAATAATTTTTTCTTTTGCTTTAGTGGTTAGATCTTTTTTTAGTGATTTGTTTGCAAAAGCCTGTCTCCTTATCTAATTAATGAAGGGATCGATCCTATGTCTAGGAGACCATAATTATATTCCAGGCAGTGCTAGTGAAGTTAGTCTATTTGCTATCCTGCTATTCAAATGGCTCTTCCTATAACTACCATCCTATAATTCTAATTCTTTAGAAATATATGAAGTAATCAATAGCCTGGTACCCGCCTCAGTGGCGTAGTTGGCTAACGCGCTAGTTTAGTGTTGAGCTAGACTGCCAAGGGCGGCGAGATCAAAGCTCGGGTGAACTGGGGTACCTTTTATAAATGGTTTTCCACTCTCCCTCCACGCAAATACGGCTTGATTTCTAATATATTCAACCTTTCCATTTCCTAATCCATTAACGTAATTAGTACTTAAGCGTATAACCCGAATGGGTAGTAAGACGCGGTGCTATTTAAAAAAATAGCCTTATGTTGAACTTATTAATAAAAATAGTAGGGAAAATGTTAAAACTTTTCAAAATGGGGAAATTAAACAAAAGAGAAAAATTGAAACATAGATTTTCTCCACTTTATGAAACTTTTTTTTTAACGTGATATGGATTTCATTATTCATCCAAGTTTAAAGCTTCTTTTCTATTATTCCGTCACTAAAGTTTGTTTGTGTTTATGAGTCACTTTGGAGGATATTTTTGGAAATAATTTGCTATCGTCCATAATTTCTCTATTGTTTGACGTGAATAGGTTTTTATTCTTCGCGAGTCAGAGAGCTTAAAATGAAAAGATGAAAAAATAAACATTAATTTAAAAAAATAAAACAGACAAACAAACTGTAACTGCGTGAAAGGTTTGAAAATAAAACTCTTTTTAAATGTAAATGTCCACACTTTACACTGCTGCCAATGGACAAAGAGGTAATGGAGATCTCTTAAAGACCATTTGCAGCAGTGTAAAGTGTGAACTGTGTTCTTCTTTTCATTGTAAAGGCCATATTGTGTTCGTCCCCCTTTTATATGTTTCTATCCACCTTTCCTGTACCTTCTTCCAAATATAATACAATTACCTCATAAAGCGAAAAGTTGTTTTCCTTATAGAGTTATATCATTATAAATAATCAATAGTAATCAGCCGCAAATAAACATACATCAAATAATGTTAAAATTGCTAGGGTAAAGTAATTTATTGTAGCCTACCCCTTGAATAAAGATTGGATTAGAAAGTAGCCTGCCAACAACAGGGAAGGGAGTGCCAAAACGTTTACAGATAATAGATTTTTTTTAGATAAAATATCGAGTAATGAATAGTTTTACATTGCCATTCTACTCACAAGGACACGTAAAATCTTAACTTACCGAAATTATAAATTAAACCTTTTTTTAAATTTACACAATTAAAAAAAGGGGGGGGGCGGGAATATTAACGAACATGTATTTCTAACCTTTCTCCACCATATTGTTAGTTTGGTTAGTTTATTTATGCATGAAAAGTCAGTTTTATTTATATGTAGGCTATAAAGCAGTTATTCTTTTTTAGTATAAACTATAGCAAACTATCAACACCTAACCTTTCAAGAACCAACAGGGGAAAAACAATACAAGTTGACCTAAATAGTTGCACTGACCTTCGTGATACATTCTGTAGATGACCTGACGAACAGAATTTCTTGTAAAATAATCAAGAGCTTCTACAGATACTCCAGGCGTCGGTTGTTACTTTCTGATCTTTCCAGGAGTTTCAACTTATCCATTTTCTTGATATATATAATAACTGAACTTCACAGATTTTCTTCAAATACTATACAAATCCTAAAACTTGATGTTAAGCCTAGTGGTCCACTCAACACAATCTTGATACAAATACTTGAATTTTATAATAATGTATATTGATCACTGAGAAACACTCGCTATATTTTTTATCACATACTTCAATATTATATTGGAAAAATAATTATTTAAAGATCATTAAAAACCGTTTATTTTCCAAGGATAGCATGCACACATCGAACTAATATTCACAAAAGAACACACGGAATACTAAGTAGCCGATTTGATATTAAAAAAAAGACACTATATTATTAAAATTTGTAATAAAATTACTAACAGTAGCTTAGATACACCTAAATACTTAAACAATTTGTTCGCTTCAACTTGTGGACAAACGGACATGGTTTTATTAATTGTGTTTTGTATGATATTTCATTGTTATGATATCTATTCAATTGTTAGATTTTTTTATTAGAATAACCGTTGGTTGTTGTTTTCTTTTGAAAGTAGCATTGGCTCTTTAATAAAAATTAATTATCAAAAGCAAGAGCTCGTTAAAAGCGGCCTTACTTTCAAAAACAAATAATATCGCACTAAAATGAAATGATTCTGACAGTTTATGACGTAGTTGACCTTGTTGGTGAGTGAATGATGACTGATTAATAATCGTGGTTACAATATTTAAATTGTATATTATTTCACTAACATTTGTATGTCTTTTTATATTTATTATTTTAAACAATTTATTTATGTTAAAGATATGAGAGGCCAGCTATTAAAAATATAAATAACTGAAAATAATACCATTAAATGTATTATTTCACGCTTTATTTAACTTGTAGTTGCCGCAAAAGTTAAAAAAGAAAAGAATTTATTAGACTATTTTTTCTTTAATTTTATTATGGAAAACACATTTCTACTGTAATCCTTAGGAAATATTGTTAAAGTGATTGATAATATTTTTAGTGATAATAATATTAATACTTAGCAAATAATAATGATTTTCAAATAAGTGTTGACAACAGGGAGTTTCAGACAATGTTGGCATTACAGATAGCTTCTTCTAACCTCTGCTAGCTGTCAGGCAACACCAAAGAAGCCTTAAAAAGCCTATACGTTAAAATATATTGTTCATTACAATGTTTATTTAAAAGCTCACTTGTTTCATCTTTGTTTTTAGATGAGTTAATTCATGAGATTATGTATTTGTGGGTTAGACTGAGCTTATAACTACGAATCATCCATAAAACGTCTATTTTCCCCTTGCAGGAATACTCATTCAGCCTGGATTCGAACTCAAGTTAGCCTTAGCTCTAAATGTAATATACAAGGTGAAGGCCTATGTAATCTTATTCTCATAGTTTAAATAAGTTGAGCTCCGCACAAATGTTGGTACCGAAGGCACCGAATTGTTAAAAACACTAGGGGTGCTCTGTAAAAAGGGGGTAAGGGTTGTATAAAAAATTGCCAAAATTAAGGTACAATTTGCTAGTCTCAATGTATGTTTAGTAAAATTAAATTAAAATAAATTTAGCAAAATAAAGCAAACGTGCACAACACACAAATAATACATACGAGTATTACCACTAACCAAACTATAATGGAAACATTTTGACAAATGTCAGGCGGCTGTCGATTCACGAGTGCTACCAACCTAATCACGCTTGTTTGTAAATCAGATGGCAGCAACTGCCGTTTGATACGCTATAAATCATTGTTTTGCAGCTCAACTCTATATCCAATATGAAACTAGCGCAATATTATTAAGGTTTTAAAAATGCTGAAATATTGTGGGTGCTGAGCACCCCTGAAAATATTTTCGGGGGTGCTTAATATGCAAAAAAAAACGCATTCGGCGCCTATGATTGGTACATGTCCTCAAAATACTATTTTCTTAGTTCTTTACTCGTTAGGGGGGTTAAATTAGGATATCCCGCAGATGAGGTGCGAAAGAAAACTATTAGTACTTTTGTTATTTAACTGATCGTCATTGATTTCACTAATTTATTTAAATGAAATACGGCACTAAACTTATGTTTTATTTATTTTTTTAGTTTACGCGTCTTATTTTTCGTTTAGGTTCTAAACAGCTTAAAATATAGTTTAAATACAGCAATTGGTGAGTTTTACTAAATATATTTAAATTCATCTGAAGAAATCCTGTAGAAAAGACAGGGAAACCATGTGTTTAAAACCACGTACAGCTCACTTGAACGGGGTTCAAACCTCGATCTACCCCGTCTTAAGCTTTTCAGTATATTGAAAATCTGATGCTCTAGAGTCTAGACCACGTGATCCCCAGTGCCACTAGAGGGTAGGAATAAAAAAAACTTTATTTGTTTATTTTCCTTTCGGTCGTTAGTTTTCCTAGTAAAGTGGTTCCAGGGTATCGTCAAAACTTACCACTCTCCGCCGGCTACTTAATAAAACCAACATTGATAAAAAAAAAGTAGTCCTGAACATTTTATTGCCTGGACTTGGATTCAATAAGTTTTTATCGTCAGTCTGAGAAATTCTTTCAGACATTTTATATGTTATTTTTTCCTTTAATCCGAAAGCTTTTAAACTCTTTCGCTTCAACTTGTTTGCCAAAATGATGGCAAAATTAAATTCCTTATTTGTTCATAAAATAAATGTATTTTTATGTTCGTATAGCTTTACTCTTTTAATTTTAAAAGTTAAAACTGTCACCATCAAAATTTTAACACAAATATTAATCTTATTTAAAAAATAAATAAATAGTTAATAATGATGCATTAACTTACTAATTGTTTTAACTAATAGTACAAGATAAATAGCTATACCCTGATTTTGGTAGGAAGAACAGTAGAGAAAATTCAAACATATTGTTTTACAGCAAACATTGATAACATTTTACTATATTATTTATTTAAATTGATAGGTATTGATTATATTTATCAAAAGTGACAATTGCATATAATATGACTTGATGTATGAAAATATTAAAATTGTTTTAGTAACTTTAGTAACTAACTTCTACTGTTCTTCCTACCAAAATCGTACTATATATAATGTTTGAAGTAACCCTATTTCATAGTAAAAATACTTCAAAATTTAATTGTATGTATTCATCAGTGAGAGGGGTAAAAGGATATTGTTGAGGTAAGACTGAAACACTGAAATCAAAGTACAGGTCATAGTTAACTGATAAAAATTTAAATGACCGCATGAGAGTGACTCTTACCAAATACTCTCCAAACTACAATATGCTGGCTGAAGATATACTGTTTCTCAATGAACTATGTATGAGTGAACTATTTTCAGAGATGAAAAATAAACATATTGTGAATTTTTTTAAACTTAATTGAGTTGATTTTTTTTTTTGACATTTTTGTATTGTTGTTTAGTACACTTTTATAGTTCATTATCACTTAAATGGTAATCTGCTTAACTTTCTTTAGTAGAGTAAAACATTTTACTCCCAATGACATGTACACTTATGTAGTTTGGTAGTAGGTAGGGTTTACTAAACATTCACATTACAATATTCTATGTTGCCCTCAAACATACAAAATTTTACTGAAGTTGCCCTCACTCCAGTCAAAGTTGGGCTTTAGACTTTTTGTGAAATTTAATCAGAGACTGTTGGTAAAATAGCCTTATATTTGTATGTTTCCGCACTCATATTAGGCCTATTAGGCCCAATACAACTATCTATAAAGTAGATATTTATAAATACCAAATAAAGATCAAATCGAAAACATTATATATTCTCTTTCTCTGTCAGATGTTAATGTTTTAACTATAAAGTTCGTGTAATCGGTAAAACCATCTAAAACAACCAAATGCTTATCATGAGTCAATCAAAATAAACATTTATCATTTATTAGAAGGATTTAACGTGCACTTTTTGAACCGAACTGATTATATCAGAACACTAGAATTTCTTTGAGTGAGGGCGAAAGGACTGACCAGTTTTGCCGAGAAAGGTATTTAACATACCCTTTAGACGCCACAGTCGACATGGGACCGACGGCTTTACTTCCTCCGAAGGAAGTCGTATTGCGGATTTTTACTACTAAAGAAAAATCAGCTGGTCCCGAATGGATTTAAACCCACGAACATCGGGTCTTGAGGCGATCACTTTATCCCAAGACCACTGAGGTCGTCTAAAAATATTCTTAATCACTGGTAATGTGAAGATAGGGGTTAAAACCTCGGCAGAGTTTATGGGGATGGCCGTCTGATGAGATCTTTCATAGTAGTTTCCTCATTGTCTCTCTACGCAAATGTAGGTACACGTACTTTAAACTACTCTCCTCTTCCCTATCCCGTAGATTAAGTAATTCAATAACCCTTGGGTTAAAAAACTTATTAGCTAAATATATTAGAAAATTATTTAAATTGATTATATATTAATTAAATTGATTTCATTTTTATATTTAGCTTACACTACCTAAACAGTGATTAAGTACCAGACTTAAAAACTAACTAAACTTGCTACAGCGATAATTGACACACACTCCAAATACATTGTATTTTGGCGCCAAAAACGACATCGCCTCCTTTGATCAATCCGGACTCCCCTGTCCCGGGGCTAGTGTCTCCTATCTACCCCTGTATGAAATAGAAGAGAGATGAGAGGGGGAGGCAGCGGATTGGTACAAGGGGAGGGAGTGGTATCTGTTGTTTACTAGTCCGGTTTTACGTGCGTGCTCTCTGGGAGGAGCCCACGTGCTGAGCTATCAACAACAGTTAGTCACCTCTGCCACCCCTCTCCCCCTCGTCCTCCTAATATATTCCACTGGACCAAACACATTCACAGGAAGAATCTTCCGCGACCCCCACCGGTACAGGACAAAAGCATCAATCTCGTCTTGGATGTTTACGGAAAAAGGCCGGGCCACTAATTTCGACCCGGGTGTAGTTAAAGTTTTTATATTGTTTCTCACTTATTTCCCAAGTATATGTGGGTACTCTTCATCTACTTTCTACCGTAATCGTACTTATTCCATCAGTTTTAATATTTTTATCATCTTCAAGGACGTAGGGTGAATCACGATACGATGTTGCATCAACTAATTTATTTTTGTAATGTTAAAAAAACACTATTTTTAAACCTGCAGTATTTTAAAATACAGTATATATTTTATTTCAGGATGACTATAGATTATTTTTATTTCAACCAGATACAATTTTTTTCCCCCTCGAGAACATTTTTGCAGGCCGAGCAAAGAAAATCTAAAACTTAATTTCACATTTTTTCCCCTCCCTGGTGTGTGTTACTGTAGAGCTTCATCCAGTTTTTTTAAAGGCCAATCGAATGACGTCGATCTCATATCTTCCATTACTCCTGTGTAAAGCAATAAGGAGCCCTGACCCTCCCTAAACCCTCCGCCGTCAGTTTCTTGTCTTATTTTACCCCCACCTCACCCCAACTCACCCTACACGTCGAGGAAAATTTATTTAGTGAAGCCTTTTATTTTTGTAAGTGCAGGAGTGTTGTGTTTTCTGTCCCATATGGTAACCTATAATTACAAACTCAAGGATGTAAGGAGAAAAAACAATCAAGTCACATTAAAAAAATAAAATGGAACTAAACTGGGAGGCTATCGTTTGGAAAATGACGGTACCGACAGTTATCTTAGGTAACACATACTAACAGTCCATCTCTTTTACAAATGACTTACAAATAAAGATATTAAAAAATTAAAGTGTCATCTATAAATGTTACTGATTTCACTTTACTAACAATGGTATTTAATCTACTTTTACCCCCAGAACGTTCCAATTGTTTTCTTTGTTTAGTCATCTCTTGAGAAAACTCAATTTACGAAAGCAGTTCTCCCTATGCATATAAAATAAATAGGTAATTAGATTATTCCCTAACTTCCCCTTCATCCACCTCCATGCTGCCCCCCCCCCTCCAACCCCTATTGTGGTGCCAACATTAATTAATCATTCCGCCGGCTAGGGTTACTGTTTTCATCTATAATAACTGTTTACGTTGTTGGTACCAGGCGGGGTTACCCTGGGTGTTCGATTGGTCGTATCTTTGATCAGGAGGATTTTACTAGAGACTAGTGAGGTGCGAAACTTGTAAAACTTCGACTTTGCCGGGAAAAAATAATGTTAGCCTACTATTATTACAAAGCTCCAAATATAGGCTTACATAACTTCAAAATAAAAATGCATTTTAGCAATATACATACACACATATATATAATATACACACATATATATAATATACACATATTATATATAGTTGAAATGTACTTTTATTGGTATATGTTATTATTCTGAGCGCTTTTTTTTAACAACACGTCTTACTATTCATCCGAACTACCCGCTTTTAATAGCTATAATGAAGAAGTTATAGTCTAGAGGAAATGTATATAGCCACATTTGCATGGAGGGAGAGTGAGAAACCATTTAGGTGGAAGTTTGGGGAGAAGGTCCAGGACCCGAATCCTGATGTTCCCATCATCGACAAACCAGACTATTTGAGCTTGACACCGGTTCAAAAGGAATATTTATTAAAATACGTTTTTCAAGCTGTTGACTGAGATGTATCGTTGTGTCGCAATTACCTCGTAATATCTTGATATTAAATGTTTGTGTTTCAAGACTAGGTTTAGCTATACCTTTACAATGCCCAGTTTTATTATTTGTTTGGTGCGGTAGTTAACTTACACTTTATCACCGCACTGATAATATAAACACGTTTTATAGACCAGTTTAGGCTAAGTCAGCCCGCGTACTACTCTACACTCAGACTTAGTTGTTTAATAACTTTATATTAGGACAAAACCGCCTCGGTGGCGTAGTTGGCTAACGCGCTTGTCGTGTTGAGCTCGACTGCTGAGGACGGGGAGATCGAGGCTCGAATCTCGGTCGGGTGAACTGGGGGTGGTTTATCCTAAATGGTTTTCCACTCTCCCTCCACGCAGATGCGGGTTCACTTCCTTTAATTCAACCTTCTCAATTCCTAATCCATTAGCGTGATTAGTACTTAAAGCGTATAACCCGAACGGGTAGTAATACGCGGTGCTAAATAAATATATCAGGACAAACCCGAATACAGATAATAAATTTATTTTTTACCACCACCCGAAATCGAACAACAGTTTCCCAGACTTGCGGTTGACTACTCTATCCACTTAGCCAAGGAAACACTTCTGAGGTGAGAGGCTCTTATAAAAATTTGACAGTATAACTTGTTTTTAATGGTAATATTTATGTAAATATTTTTTACTATTTTAATTTCTAATTAAATCATAATACACTCAAAACCAGTTAATAACTAACAGTTGTGAGATTTTTTTTTATAAAGAAACATTAAAAAGTTTTCTTGCCTTGAAAATAAATAAAAACTTAAATCATAAAGTAGAATACAATATAAAAACACCAAAGTACCTATAAAAAAAGTTTAAAACTTTCAAATACCAACGATAAACCAGAGTTCAATTGATGTGTATATCACTGAAATATATTCTTTTCCTACGCTGTTTTAAGAGTTGAATTAATATTGAAAACCATTGTGAACGGATATATATTATAAATTTAAAATTATTTGCACAATTATCTTGTTATGTATATGATGGCGATGTTTTCAGCAGCCTACTGAATTCAGTAAAAGCTGACTATTACTATGAGAATGACCAATTAATTTCATCGCCACTGTTACCAATATTTGTAGCAATAAAACAAACTTGTTTGTAATTTTGTGTTAGTGTAGGTCTTAGTTTTCAATGATGTTTTAGTACAGTCGCAAAATCAGAAGAAACGTGTTTTTTTTTATAAATAGCACCGCGTCTTACTAACAGTTCGGGTTGTACAGCTATGTACTAATTACACTAATAGGTTAAGGATGAGTAAGGTTGAACTTGAAAGAAAAGTACCCGTTTTTACGTGATAAAGAGTGGGAAACCATTTAGGGAAAAAACTCAGTACATCTGACCGGGGCCAAACCCCGATCTCCCTATCGTAGGAAGTCTAGTCTAATGTGAGTTACACTCTATACCATGGGGCCACTTAAGCGTGTCTATAGTGTTCTTACATTAGCAAATCGAACAATGTTTTCCTTGTCATTCAAATAAAAGGAAAACGAAATAGCTTTGTTTTTAAAAATGATGTAAGTAAAGCAAATTTAACTAAACGTATTTTATAGAAGAGTTCATAACCCTACAAATATCCCAGATTGTTTTAAAATATACATTAAACTTTTAATTTATCGACACACAAACTATTTATTGAAAGTAACCTCTCTAGTTATTTCATGATAGTTTTCATCCTTATTTCAAAACAAGTTTTTCTTCTAAAATAAATACGAACATGGCATCTATGTGTGTGGGAGTGAGATAAAATCTTTATGTTTATTTTTCAATAGAAATATTTTCTGGTAAAATTTTATGAAAATCTTTTGTTAAAAATTCAAGATCGCTGAATATAATCAAAAAGGTTTTGACTGTAACATTCACGTCTTAACACATTTGGTTTATAAACCTGATTTGAATGACCCAATCAACCACCAAACGCTATAATCGATACGTGAGTATGTAGAAAAAAAAACTTATTTTTTTTATTGGAGCTAATTTGGTGATTTTTCTGTTAACATCCTTAGTATCAGTAATTAAATTGAAATGTAGATTTCAAAACTTGTGATATATGTATTGCATTCGTCCCTTTCTCTATAATGGGGCATAAGGCCCACGGAAAAGTGTGGTAACACTCGGTATGATAACCCTTGCGTTAGGAAAGACCTCTTATGTCTGAAAACTGGGCAGGGTGTTGAATATTCACAGCTTGGAATGGCGGTACATGATTATGAGAAATGTTCTGGTACATTACTGGTAGATTAAAAACATGGTTCATAGTTTAAATTATGCATCTCGGCTTGATGGTGCGCGTTGAGTGATGTGGAAGAGGTTTGGGAGAAATGTATTTGGTACTGTTCCTCTCTGGGAGGATAAATACCGGAGGAGAACTGGGAAGACATATATGACGCAAGGAAAGATCTAAAAGACGATATAAACTGGAGAGGAGCTGGGAAGACAGTTTTAAATCCTACCCACTTCAGTGGCCACATGATATAAGACACGATTCTCGCAATAGACTAAACTGTCAAAGACGGGGAGATCGTGATTCGATTCCGGTCGGGTGTAACGAGTGTGGTTTTCCTAAATGGTTCTTCACTCTCCTTCCCCGCAAATTCGGGTGTACTTCCTCTAGATTCACTCTAACTAATCTCTAACACATTTGTGTAATTAGTACATAGGCGTATAGCATGAACGAGTAATAAGACGCGATGTTAAGAAAACAATATATAGATCTAGGAAGGATTTAGGCTAAAATAGACTCGAGAGGAATTGGGAAAACATTACATCTAGTAAGGATACGGGAGTAGACAAGCTTAGCACTAGAAAGAACCTAGAGGAATATTGACGGGAGAGTAAAAAAAATTGTTGGCCCAATATGAAGCCAGGAAGACTCTAATTACGTAAATGCATCGGCATATCATTTCAACTGAATCAAATTCCAAACCATATGGCTAGAATTGAGATATGTGTGGTGGTAATAAGGCGAACGGAAGAGTATGGATGAAACTACCCTGCTGGTAAAATAAAAATACCTAATCAAAAGTTATTGTGGTACCGATCTATGGCCCACATCGAGATAATCGATCTTTCGATTCAAAGTTAACTGCATGTTTTGACTTGCTTAGTGTTTATACCAGTGGGGCAACCCAAAATTTAAATAGTTTGGTGGAGGTTGGGAAGAGGGGTAAGAGTAATATTATTATTATTATTAGCACCGCGTCTTACTACCCGTTCGGGTTATACGCACTTACGCTAATGTGTAATGGTAGGGTGATTGTGAGATGAAATAAAGGACCTACAGTTTAACGTGGAATCCGAACCACGGTGGAGGCCTGTCATTCCCCACATTCACAAGATGTATTGTCAGAGGTGAAGGAAGGGTTTGGTAATCAGATAAATCTGTACCGGGACCGAGGATTGAACCCCGGCCGCCAGCATAGAAGTCTGACACCTTAACCCCTAGACCGCCAGGTCACCAAGAGTAATATTCTATTGATGCTATTATTTCTCTACTTTTTTCTTTCTAATTTGGGACTTTGGGGTAATTTTAATGTTAATAATGATCACCCTTTGAATATCAAGCTATAAGCCTTCTTCATTCAGCACCTCTTCAGTGCTTTAGTTTTAGGCTTTCTTTACTTATTTTGTGCGGTTATTAAAGTATTTGCTATCCTTGTCCGGTGGATGGGGCGGTGCTTCAGTCGCACCCCCTCTGGGCGCACCATTGGTCTGCCCATGGAAGCACTACATTTCCTCTCTAGTGTAGATCCGCCTTGGTCTCGCTCTTTATTAATGACAAGCCTGTACTACGTAATGGACTACCCATGTGAAACATTGAGACAACTCCAAAGTGCTTCCTGTAAGACGAGTGTCATGATGGCGATGAGAGTCATAACATATGTGGAGCTCTTAGGTGGTCTTCTTTGAGGTGTACCTTTATGGCAGGCTTATTTAATTGAATATATTTCCTAACCCCTTTCAGAACTTTCAAAATCCGATTATCTGTTTTTTTTCGTTGTTGTTTTTAATTCGTCAAGGGTATCTTTTGATTGAAATGTTTTTCACTTTCCTTCCTGGGGACTGAGTGGTAAGGGAGGAAAACTAGATTTTGTTTTTACTTATATCGTTGGTGGTGCCAGAATAATCTGGTATTGGCTCATAGGTTCGTTCGTGCTTGTGCACATATAAGTTTTAGTGGAGTAGCCCTATACAAGTTCTTGAAATTGACCTCTTTATCCTTCCCCTGCCTCTTCGTCCCCCTCCCCTTTTTCTAATTTGGAGCTTAAGAGTAATGAACTCCATGATCGAAAAACTTTTTTTTTATAACTACGTTTGTGAACACTTTTATTTAGTTAAATCTTTCTGTTTTATAAAATATAATAAATAGGGACGTTTCTAAAATTTGATTTTTGGTGAGACAAAAGTTATTTATTTTTTGTGAAACATGCAAAGTTCCCCAACAGAAGACTTTTGAAATATTAAATCTCTCTTGAAGCAATCCAACCTTTTTAAACATAATTTAGGTTGCATATGTTATATGAATATAATAATACTAAAACATTACTGGTCTATGAAGGATAATACATTATTAATACTTTCAGAAGAAGAGGCTTGAACCCCCTCAACTCCCCCCTTAGTTCCCTCGGTATGGCCCTCATAATAATGTGTGAAATAATCGTTAACATTTCAGAAAGTAGATAAAAAGATACACTTTATTTAAATACCAAATATAGTCAAAATATTTACGTGAAATAAATCTCAATAGATAATTTATAGAGTATTTATAGTCTTCTCACATAACTAAAATTAAAAGTCCTAGCTTAGACTCCCTGACATGACCTTTCACCTTCATAATTGCTAAATTTGGGTCTTCCACTTTGACAATAGCGGATTCATGGGTGTAGGACTGGTGATGTTGTCTATTCTAGAACTAAATTAATTTATAAATCACGTGCTCGGAAAGTTAATGTTAAATAGTTATGATAATAATCAGAGTAGATTGAAAAACACTTGATGTATTCACTACAAGATGGTTACGTCACAATAAGAAGAGTCCGAAGGGACTTTTAACGTCCATGTGTACAACAGCTAAGGAAACTCAAAAGTATATTTAACTTTCCCAAAATATAGTTCTACCTAAACGAATCTCAACATTAGCTAAGAAACCATCGCTCTAGTGTAAATGGGCCGCCGTCCTCGAATCTCACCGACACGACGCCGAGTCTTTGCTTCTTCTGACTCACCCTTTGCCTGCTGATATCGTAACATGCAGGCAGCGGCATTTGTAATTTATGGTCCTATTCCCTACCTCCTTGAGAGGGGTTTATGAGGGGAGTAAGTTGGAGTGAGGATGTGTAATAATTCACAAGGTAATTAGCAAGGAATATCTCCGCGGTGGCACCTGGTTGGGTTTTTCTCCTTCTTCCAGACTAGCGTCTCTCGCAGTGTGTGTATGGGACCTCTCGAGGAAGAAGAGGGCTTGGGGTGCTACGAGTAGATATTAACAGGCATCAGTGAGTGGGTGGAATACACGCTAAGCTCATCTTGTGTGGTCTTACGGTGACTGAGAGGTCGGGAGTTCAAATCCCAGCTGCGTGCATCCAGAGTGGCTTATCAAAAATTGTTTCTCACTCCCTCTCCATGAAAATGCGAGTAAATTTCCTCTAAACTTTAACTTTCTCATACATACAGCATTAGTGTAATTGTTAAATGTATATATATTCAATGGAGGAAAGAAAGAAATTCTGGGAGCTGAAGAAGGAGACAGAGGACAGAGTACGTTGGTGTTCTAAGTTCACTGACGAAAGGAATGTACCTGTGGTGAGACAGAACACCTAATAGAAATAATATTTAATGGTGTATCTAAATGCGGATAGCAATGCCGAGTAATGAGATGCACAAAAAAAAAATTAACTAGAGTGTGTTTATTCATGTATTACTAGACTTGAGACGCACATTTCAAATTGTGTCACTCGTTTATTAAAATCTTATCATAATCCAATTAGCCTAGAAACTATAGACTGATCCTTTCCGACTATATTGTCATAACTGGATTGTAGCTAAAAGTAGATAGATATAGAGATTTGGGAGAGAGAGAGAGATTTAGGAAAGAGCTATAAATCTGGTAGAGATCTGTGTGGGAGTTAAATATCCAAGTGAGGTAGTTATAAAGCTTGGAGAGGGAGCCATAGAGCTGGGAGGCAGTTTATTTTAAAACTATCATCGCCGCGTGACGGGATTAACTGTTAGTTTTGATTGTAGTTCAACACTAAAAACTCTCAAAAGTGTACAACTTTTCCAGCTAGAAAGCCAAGTGACAACTTTTAATGTGCAATAAAAGTTTCAAACACATTTTAGCGCAATAGCTTTAATCCAACGCTTCGATGATTAATTAACTTAATATTAATTTGTGTTTGTATTCAAATGAATAGAGATCGGATGGCAACCTATTTGGTAGGGGATGAAACATCTAAGTGAAGTTGACCAGATAATATCCCGAAAAATAATCCAGGATACTTAGCTTAAGTTGGTAATATAGATCTAATCAGGCGTCACATTGTCACATTGCGGCGTTTTGAATTACAAATGACAAAAAATAGGCCTTTTACAAATTTGACAAAAAACAATAAAATTTATAAAAATCTGATCCCAGCATTGAGGTTGTTGAGTGATGACTGCAGACGTCTTCACTTTGATCAATTTTATTGATAAGGCGTAATATTGTATCTAATTTCCCGGTTAATCGATCTTGGGATCTCTTTAAACACTCCTGCTTTCTTATCGTGCTTGTACCGAATTTTGACCCCACAGAGTATGAACCAAAGTCCCTCAGAAGTTGATAGTATCTTTCAGGACATTTCCGGTACCTGAAATCTTGATCAATGGTAGCATCATCTAACGCGCCACTATTGTGTTAGACAGAATTACCGGTGATGGATAAATCTGGGTTCTAAGCCTGGTTGGATGTACTAAGGATGTTTTTACTGATTAGTTTTTCACTTTAACTTCACGAAAATGTGGGTACGTTTCTTCTAAAACTCCATTCTACTCATCCCTATTAAATCAAAGTAGTTAATGCATCTGTATAACCCGAACGGATAATAATACGTGGTTAAGAAGGTTAAAACAAATGTTAGTCAACTTTTATTTTTTTCACCTCGTTCACCATTATGGCTAGACGCATAGAGTTACAGGGTGTCCAGTGACCAGGTTAATGTCAGGGAATTTCCTTAGTCAAGAAAAACTCATAGAAAAGTCAAGGAATGCTATCCAATCTCTGGAATTTTTACTTATTCACTAAAAAAAGACGTAAAATTTATTTACAATATTGTAAAGTCCAAATTTATTACTTTTACTTTTCATTTTAAGCATCGTGCAATGTATTAATAGTTGAATCAGGAAGCTGGGAGATGCACCTGTTTCTTGCACGTGTGGTCTTTCAGGGGAGGGGGAGGTTTTGGCGCGGACTCCTGGCCAATCAGTGCCTCTGGTTTAGTGTCTGTTTTTGACCTTATGTGGAAGGAAAGCGTCAGACGCGGCACTGGCCGGTTATCACGCAAAGAGTAAAGACCTGTACTCACTATTAACTTATCATAATGGGTAGAGATAGTCTCGAGATGGGAGAAAGTAGAGGTAGACCAGGTGGCTAAATAATTATCTTTAGCCATGTCATAACTAGTTCGTGTTTCTAAATTAAATATCCTTGGTACTAAAATGTAAATGATTTGTTAAAATAAAACTTCAAATTCAAATGCTACGCTAAACAATATCTTTTTTAATCGGCCGTGTCCCTCTACCCCCACCATTATCTATATAACCCCGAGATGCTCTACCGAAACCACTGACTTCCGTGGATGACACCGTAAGAAGAAGATGAGAAGATGAGGCTGGTGATCAAATCAGCTGTACAACGGTAACTGGTTACAATAGTCACAATAACATTTTCTTTCCAGTAAATACACACCACAGATATCGTTTAACATATTTGACTATACTAATCTTAATTACCAAAGTCAACATGTGATATTCATGTCTTTCCACCCTTCTATCGCGCGTCTTTATAAATTGTAGAGTCATGGCAATGCGTATGTGTGAGAATTCATTTACGGTATAGGAACAATAATCTAATAAATAATGTGTCTGAAAACAATTTTAAGCTGTATTTATATGAGACGATCCTTTGATGTATCAATATGATCTCACTGAAATCTAACTTTCAACATATTACCCAATAGCCCATCATTTTAGGCTGAAACCCTTTAATACCGTCATAGAGTGACATAATTTCAGACTGTGAATGTATCTAAAAGTATTAATAAAGCAAGCGCGATATTAATAAAACAATATTTATAATATATAGTGACTGGAAAACCTGGAAAAGTAAGGGAACATTAAAATATTGTTTGACTGGACAGAAGACACCTTGATTAATTACATTAATGGGATAAAGATTGGGAAGGTAGAATTTCTGAGGAAATGTGCCCGAATATGCGCGGAGGGAGAGTGAGAAACTCAATACACCCGTCTGGAATATGAACCTCAGACTCACCGTCATCGGAGATGCAGTTCAACACGAGAATGACTTGCTATACCATGTGACCTTCGATGCGGTTTTGGTGAACTTAAGTCTCATTTAAGCTCTCCTGCAACGGTGAGTGCGTGGACAAAGGTGTCAGTTTAGTCAATTTGGTTAGCTGTTGATGTAAAAATCAAGAGTCGAGTCACATCAGAGTGAAAAGAGGATTTTTTTAAATCTTACTAAATGTCTCCTAACTCTTGGTTAACGCAAATTTGGATAAACTTTTAACTTCATACCTTCCTCATATTTCCACTTTAGTGATCTGCGGAAAACATAAACGGGTTATAGGAGATTTGTGGGTCTTGAAAGTAGTGAACTGTTCTTAGGAAAGATTAATAGCTAAAGAAAATGTAGGGAGTAAAAACATTAAAACACTGTCTTAAATTAAGTTGGTTTGTAAGTCCTTCTATCCACCTATTACATAGAATTGCATTAGGGTTGGATATATATATTTGGGATTTTGCTATAGATTGAGGTTGTTTGTAAGTCGTTTAGCTTGAATTGTAAATATATTATCCCTAGGGCTGGATGAACTGCCCTTGGTCTTGTAGATTTTTAATTCGTGTTCTGATATCTAATTGCTTAAATATCCCATTAATAGCTCAATAAAAACTATTATTTAAAATAGGAAATACACTTTATTTTTTACGCCCTCCCTCCCTCCCTCTAGTCCGTATTCATCCCACCCTAGAAAGTATTCGACCCCGAAAACCCCGGGTTCACCATCATTTCGGTCACGTGTATCCGCATTCCCGTCTCTGATTGGTTGATTGTCACAGCAGTACCGGGGGGTATTATAATCAGGTGGCTCTTGAGCCGACAAAGGTTCTCTGATTGTGGTGGATGATCCCCACTCCCTCTTCATAGCTCGAGGAGGTGTGGAGGGGGAGGGCTGGCATGTCCAACTCAATTAAGCCTCGGGTAGGCAAGGGGTATGTATGGGGGATATGATTCCAATTTTATTCTTTGTTTAGGTTTTTACGAAGCTTCGTCCCGTGTATGATTAGGTTACCTCTTCGATATAGTGGACGTTGATTTGTTGGATCCAGTCGGAATAGCTGGGGTATTTCTCTGAACACAAATATTATAGGTGCTTAGCAGTTGGACCACGGGAATCTCTGTCTCAAAAGTTCATAGCTTAGTTAAGCTACGATTACTGATCAGGAGGATTAGCTTCATAGCTTTGTTGGGCCACAGTCACTGACCAGGAGGACTATAACATATAATAAACCTGTGGGTAGATATTAATTCGGCCCCACCAATATTTGTGCCTTACATTAGGTTAAGCTTGTTTAGATTGGTTAGGTTAAACTAGGTTATACTAGGTTAGGTTAGGTTAAACTAGGTTAGGCTAAGTTATACTAGGTTGGTTAGGTTAAACTAGGTTATATTAAGTTAGATTGGCTTAGCAGTTTGTTGTGTCTTACTAGACATAATTTGCTGTTTTTCACTCAGCTTTAGAAAACATTTACAATCATCCTAAAGAGCACAACAGGTGGAGCCAAGTTATTACACCAGTCCGCCTTGTTTACAATTCCCAAGAAGGAGCTCGTGGCCCAACAGTAATGTGGGATTAACGCTAACCCTTTTAACGCAGGCTAACTCATAGCCCAACTGTAATGAAGGATTAATACCAACCTTTTTAACGCAGGTGAACTCATAGCCCAACTGTAATGAAGGATTAATACCAACCTTTTTAACGTAGGTAAACTCGTAGCCCAACTGTAATGAAGGATTAATACTAACCTTTTTAACGCAGGTAAATTCGTAGCCCAACTGTAATGAAGGATTAATACTAACCTTTTTAACGCAGGTAAATTCGTAGCCCAACTGTAATGAAGGATTAATACTAACCTTTTTAACGCAGGTAAATTCGTAGCCCAACTGTAATGAAGGATTAATACTAACCTTTTTAACGCAGGTAAACTTGTAACCCAACTGTAATGTGGGATTGACGATACCCTTTTAAACGGAGGCCATAGCCCAACTGTAATACGCTCACTATTCTACAGTGCTTTTTCTTCTTTTTTTGTTGTATTCAGAGTCTTAAGACGTAAGGTTAAGCCGATTTGTAAGTCCTTCTATCTAATTAGAAAATATCTAGGATTTAAGGCTGGATTTATAGTATTAGAAGTTCTGGCTTAATTTAAGCTAGTTTTTAAGTCTTTCTATCCAATTATAAAATATATAGGAGCTAGGGCTGTATGCGTAATAATATACATATGACCTTGGGTTAAGCTAGTTTGTAAGTCCTTCTATCCAATTAGAAAATATCTAGGAGCTAAGGCTGAGTGTGTAGTATAATTTATAGGGCCTGTTATTTTTTTTAAGTTGAGTTAGAATCTTTTTCAAGAAACAGCTATTATCCTAATATGTAATATACACCATTTTCATTGAATCTACTTTTTTAAGTTTTTTAAAGAAAAATTAACCCCGCGTGGAAGACAATATCAAAATAAGAACATTACCAAGCAGTATTATTGAAAGAAGATTCCACGGAGAAAAGAAAGACAATATCAAATTACTTTCCAAAAGCCGAAACACTTTTAATATTAATTAATTTTTGTTTTTGTTTTGTTTCCAGGCGGCTTAACAACAACCACCTGCGTCACATTCCTGATCAGGTTTTCGGGAACATGCCTAATCTTCTTAGACTGTGAGTACCGAGCTTCAAATAAAATCTCTTAAGTAAAGCTCTTTTTTATTATTATATAGACACGAGACATTTTGTATTATATTATATATGTGTTTTTTTTTATCAGAAGGCCACAAACCACAGACACTGTACACTTTGGTCTGATATGTTTAGACACCTTTGAAACGGTTCAAGCAGATATGTCAAGACTAGGGTGCTTGGAAAACTTGACGTCATGCTACTAATAAGTTCAGTGTTGTTGTTTTGCAGAGCATTCATGTTACATAAGTGTATATAAGTCGATTCTTATTCATTTATATATATTATCCTACACTTTATCTTAGTCGGTAGCGTGTCTGTCTACTGAGTTAAGGGTCTCGGGCTACATTCCCGGCATGGACGAAAAATGTATCATTTGTGAAATTTGGGTTCACCCTTACGTTGGGTTGAATCAACGGCCGGGGACTGCATGTTGTACCTGTCCTAGTCTTAAGGTAGATTAGATTATAAGGCATTATGAAGCTACGTTGGGCCTAGCCAGTCGGTAGTGGCTTGAATAAACAAACTGACCTAGGCCACAGGCTGGAAACAGAAATAGATGTGAAAAAATGTGTAATTTAATATACATTATAATATATACACTATATATTATGTATAGTATATATAATATATTTCTTCTTCTTCTTCTCAAGTCAACAACCCGACGGTTGTTCTGATGTGATTTTTATCTATTTGGAGTTGGGCATGCACTCAGCTCTTCGGCTGTTTAGTGCTGCCTACACCATCTGGTAGAAATACCATGCACTAGGGGAGTTCAGAAAGTGTGGTGGTTCCCCACTGCCTTCCATTCTGAATATCTGTAAGCGAGCGCTGGAAAGGTATTTTCACACACCTTCCAAGGTTCTTTTACGTGCCACAATCGACATAGGACCGACGGCTTTACTTCCTCTCCGAAATGTGCTACGGTTTTGTATCACTTAACCTCGCCTGTATTTGAACCCAGGAGTTGAGCACTTTACCTCAAGACCACTGAGGTCAACAAATATGTATCATACATATATATCGGTTAACTATTACATTACCGCGTCCACTCAAATTATGGTGGTGTATATTTAAAGTGAATTTTCTTAAATGGTTTTCAACTAATTCTCTAATAAAATGTGGGCACATTTCCTCTAAATCCCACTTTCATCATCCTACCCTAGTAGTTCAATTAAAATGCGTATACACCAGATGGAAAGTAGATGTGTAGCTAAGGTGTTTAAGAGGAAATGCACCTACACCATCACGAAGAGAAAATGGGAAGACCAGAGTGATATATCGCATTGGGAAAACCATCCTTTGTTGTACCAGATCGAGATTCAATCTTTGACCTCCAAGCACAGGTGGTCGTGTGACCATTGTGGTGGGTACGTACTCTCTAAAAGAAACGTTTGTAGGATTTAAAGCACATTAGCCTTACAAGACATCACTCTTGCAATAGACTGGATTGTTGGTGACAAAGAGGTTGAGGTTTGAATTCCTGTTGGGGTTTACTGAAGATATATTTCCTAAATAGTCCCTCACTTTCCTTTCACACAAATTCAAGTAAATTTCCTTTAAATTTCCATCTTACTTACCCCACCAGTTTTAAATTAATGAATATCTTGAACGGGTAGTAAGATGCGATGCCCAAAAATAATAGTTTGACTCCAAGTTTTCTAAGTCGTTTCAGCAAGAATATTTGGTACTACCTTGTTGTTTTATTTGGAGTCATCTTGTATGTGCTACGTTGTTTTTTTAAAAGTATTTTTGTATTCACTAAAAGCTTGTTATACCCGCGATGTCGACAAAATATGTTGTTTCTTCTCTTCATTACAATCCTATTTGGACGAGAAAAACAAGCAAGTGTGAGTAATCTGGAGTTTCTTTGAAATATTCGTGGGTGGTGGGTGAGACGATTAAAAAACATCGTTTCTTTTTATATACACCCCTTTGAACTTTACTTTTTCTAGTGGAAAATATAAAACGTAATTCCTGATACTTCAACCTCGGGAATAGTGGAAGAAGTCCTTATGTCTCCGTGTTATTTTTTTTAAATTTAAATATGGACTACTTTGATTTCCCCCCGAAGTCTTACTTCGTATTTTCATTTCATAAAGTTTACATACAAAACGTGACTTAATTGTAAATATCACCAACTATATACCCATATGAGTGATTTAAGGTATCATTCTTATCTTATATGATTTGTTGGTGACCGGTAGTTTGGGATTTGAATCCCGGGCTTGTGTACTGGTGTGTTTATTGCTGAATGTCTCCTTCTCTCCCTTCACGCAAATTCAGTACATTCCCTCTAAATTTACATTATTTAGCCTTACCTTTTAAATTTACAAATACGAGAATATCCTTAACAGATAGCAAAACGTAGAGGATGTAAATATTTTATGATTAAGATAGATTCGTTATGTTTTAATAATATAATCAAAGTATGGGCCACTGTGTAAGTAAAAGAAAATCAAGATTTTATTTACTAACTACTTAAGTTACAAATATCTATTTGTAGTCTGTTCGGTATCCAAATAGGATCTTCTAGACCTGTGGCTAGTCTCCTTAATCGACAATCTTATTAGTGCTATTTAATCAAAATCATACATATATTTGTTTCTAATCTTGCTATAATTGTAAACCAACTAAAAATTAAAACGTTTATACTCGTGTCCATTTTGTAACCGGTCATTGTGTGAAGTTGTTTTTTATCACCTCATTTTACTACCAATCCGGGATATACGAATATAGCTAGGTTATGGGAGAGATATGGGGCTAGAAAAGTTTTGAGAAAATATCGCCTACATTCATTCGCGTAGAGGTAAGGTGGAAGACCATTTATGAAAAAAATCATTTGGCGTACACCCATTTGGGATTCAAACTTTAACCTATCTATTATTCATCCCCGGAAAATCAAACTTTACGCTCTTGACGCCTTAGTACACGTGTCTACTACTGAGGGCGTTGAACAGAGTCGGTAAATTAATAAATCATCACAAATATGAATAAATGAAAATAGAATAACAATTCGTCAACAAATTAATATGAGAACACACTCACTGGTGGCCACGAGGAATAAGGCGTTAGTCTAATATGGTCTGATTTGCTTCTGGGGATCTTCGTGGCTCGAACAATAGCCAGGTGTACTGAGAGGTTTTTTTTGTCGCCTAAATAGCCCCTCCACACAAATGTGAGTACATTTTCTCTAAATTAATACCTATCTTACTAGTTTAAATATTTGGTTAGCCTGGATGGGTGGTTGCGTGTGGGGGAGGGGGGGGCACAGATTTTAATGATATACATATAACATCCCCATAAGGTGGTCTAGGGGTAAGGTGTCAGACTTCTGTGTTGCGGTTCCGGGGTTCAATCCTCGTTCCCGGCACAGATTTATCTGGTGCAAAACCCTTCCTTCACCTTTGACAAGACATGCATAAATCACAACTTGTGAATGTGGGGAATGCCAGGCCCTCGCCCGTGGTTCGGATCCCACGTTAAACTGTAGGTCCTTCATTTCATCTCACAATCACCCTTCCATTACACATTAACGTAAGTGCGTACAACCCGAACGGGTAGTAAGATGCGGTACTAAATAATAACACCCCCATACCATTTTGCAGAACTGAAGATATGATATTTTGTGTAATGACTGGGAATGCGATGTGTTTGACCACTTGAACGCCTTCTAAGAAGGGCACAGTAGAAGAAATAGATGGACGGACGAGCCCTCTTGAACATAAGTAGTCCTAGTCGGGAGGATTGAAGCTATTACAGACAGACAGACAGACAGAGGGATGACGAGAAGTGACGTCGTGCACTACCCTCTTGAGGTAGTCAAGATGGTCGGCTTACAGCTTACACACTGAGACTTCAATCAGGATCCCGGACACAGGACGTGGCTCGTGCAACACCGGACCACCACTAAGAGGGGCGGGAGTTAAGGTCCTTTTCACAGTCGGCAGCTCAAACACAAGGACGAAATAAGGATGATGTGAAATACTATCAGGAAGACCGAGTTTATAGTTTGAAGTTTAACTATAAAATCAAACGGCCCAAGGCGTCATTCCCATGCTAGGCTGGTCTGCTTATGACGGGGATATTAGAGTTCGAATCCCGATTGGGTATACTGAAGCTGTTTCTCTTTCCTAAATGTTTTTACACTTTCCTTACACGCAAATGCGGGTATATTCACCTCTAAAATTCTTCCTTTCTCACCCTTACCCTCATGCGTTTAACCTGAACAAACAGTAAGACGTGACGATAAAAAAAAACACTATAAAATAACCTGATTAAGAGTCATTACCAGATTTTTCCTATTTTTGAACGCCACTATGCAGGTGTAAAGGTATTGTGAATGTACCTATTGATATATTGGCAGCATTATTGGCCGAAAAAGCTTAAACCATAAATAGCTCTCAACAATTTGGTATTTCTGAACGATTATCGGAATCACTCTAATAAGTTGTATCTTATTTGAGCCTACTTGAAGCGTAGGCAATATTTATTTTACAGAGTTTCTTGTTTAATATTTTATTTTCAGATTTCCCTATAAGATATCACTACGCTACTCCATGATGTCATACCTCAATGATGTTATATTGTTAATAGTCATAATATATAGATTAGTATAATAGACTAATCGCCAAAATGTCCCACTTTCAATGCTCATTGTATCAATGTTATTTTAGTCAAATTTCCATAAGTTATTCTAGTCATACCCTAAGAATTTATGTCCTAGATCAAAGTAGTTTGTAAGTATTAATCCCTGTGAATGTAACCCAGATATTGCAACTCATGTGTTTAATCAAATGTTGGTGTCTTAGGTTAAGTTAATTTGTGAGCGAGGTCTATGCCAATGGAGCTCATGTGTTTAGAAAGTGCCCAGTATATATTCGAAATAGAATATAGTTTATGTTTGAGAAGGGCTGATCGATCACCTTCTTTTATGATGAAATTTCGCTCAAACCTCCTTTATTTCCCCGCTAGCAGAAAAGGCCTCAAGTGGTGAAATGTAAAGGGCGCGGGGAGGGGGGGGGGCGAGATTCGAGTGCTCGCTCGGCGGATCTCTTCAAAGCCTCTTGCGCTACGGCCAATATGGCGGAAAGGAGGAAGAGACGTCTTGGTTCTGCTCTCAGAACCCCACTCGAGAGGACAAGGGTGACAGATTATCAGGGGGCCGGGTTCGATTCCCCCCGTCGGTAGTGAGGAGGAGAAAGTAGCACGGGAAAGAAAACGATTTTTTTTGGCCATCATAAGGACAAATTTGCAGCTTTGAGGGTTTTACAGCCTCGGTATTGTAATGGTCTATCAACCCGGTGAGAGGGGTTCGATTCTATCTTCTGGTGATGATAGCAGCGTTTTCTTAGTTCATACATTTTTAACACAAGCATATCTTAATTTTTTGCTTATCCGTCACACCTTACTACCCATTCAGATTATCCACATGTTTTCACTAATGGAGTAGGGACAAGTATAGCCTAGAGGAGGAAATCTACCCGCTTTTGCATGGAGAAAGAGGAAATACCGCTTAAAAAAAACAGCCTATGTACACATCACCAGGATCCGAAGCCTGACCTACCTCATCAACAAATAAAAAAATATGAGAGTGAGGTTTTTGTCCACGTGCGCCCCAAAGCTGATTGTTAACACTATTATTAGTAGTGGGGATAGTACGCCTAGATGAATAATATTGGCGAATGGTGTCAAACGCTCTCCGATCTAATTAGACTGAATGTAGATGACACAAGTGTATCAACTTCACCCCTATTACTATGGAGAAAATTCTAGAAATTATATTTAAAAAGACATTCACCACCCTTTTGTCTTGAAATGACCCCTGAGCCTCTCGGGCGTTAAAGGCTGCGCCCACACATCCCGCTTTTTTTTTTTTTTTTTAGCATC
>CABFOV010000234.1:233911-247898 GCA_902141375.1 Timema poppense
TATATATATATATATATATATATATATCAATATGTATAAAATATCACTTTTAAAATAGTAAGATGTTATCAATTTTGATCTAAAACATGTTTGTATTATATAAAGGGCCCTTCCTATGAAAATTGGACTTTAGCAAGCTAGGGTGAAATAATCTACAGTTCAGTGTTGTAAAAATTTGTCATATTTGAAGAAAGGCAGTACACTCAGACAAGGAGAATGGCAACGTTGTAATCCAGCACTGAGCAAATGTTCCCTCACAGTATGTGACTGAGTATAGCTGTGTTGCGAAAGTTTACAAAAGGATCGAGCGAGTAAGAAAACCGACCACAATTTTGTAAGATTCTAGTTCGACTGCAAATAGTAGCTTAAAAAAAATGAGGAATTTGTATATGTTTGTCCTTTTATTTATTATTTAAGTAGTTAAATCCTGGCGCTAAACTTTAAGGTAGAATTTTTTGTGTAAGTTGGAGTTTGATCATAATTACAGGGTTGCCACGCACTTGAAAAATCGGGAGAGCCGGGAAAACACAAGGATCCTTTTTTTTTGTATAGAAAAGAAACAGGAAAAAATAGGAAATGTCAACAACAATAAAAAATAGTAAATATATTGGCATATATGTTAATTTGGGTGAAAGTTTGAAAAAGTATGTCTTTGTATGGACGAAAATATGTACTAAAGATTTAAGCACGCTGATTCAAACAGGACTTACTAAACAAAGTTTGTGAATAAATATTAAATTATCACAATTCAAACAAAAGCTACATGACTTCGTACAAGTCAGTTTGATGACAAAATGGAGTTTTATTACTCTTTTCTTCAATCTAAGCTGCCTGTGAAAATGGGAATTCCTTCTTAACAACCTGGAAAACACATATAATTTGGCAGTAAGAAGATAGTAGCAATAATGAATAATAATTTTGAAATAGCATATATAGACTATGTTTTTTCAATAAGAAAATACTGGGGTTTAATCTTCTTATTTTCTTCCAATGAGACGATTCAATGAAGATTTTATTAGTGTGAAATAAATTAATATAGAATTAACTCGCATCGGTGAATACGCGGTCTTATCTGGCTTGATAGTATCGAGAAGTTTTGTGTCCAGGCGTGTCTACTGGGGGTGTTTTTTTTTTAACAAACTGTATTTCCCTCTTTCTTAACGCAAATATCGGTATATTTACTATAAACTATAATGTTTTCTTTCATACCCCAGTAGTATAGGTATACTAATATCTTCCTGAATTATGGACGGTTAATATGAAGTGAAGCAAGACATTTAATAATATAACACTGTAATTTTACAAATAACTTTATTTTTTAAATTTAAATGGGACTAGTATCAATTATTAATAATTTAAAATGTTTGGGGATATTTGAAACGGTTTGATCCTCCGCGGTTACTCTACCACGCGAATTTACTTTGATGTGATAAGTTAGATATAAAACTAATGTGTGCCTTAGCTCTAGCCCTTCAAAGTCTCTTAAGAGACCCCCAAGTTTCCTGCCACGAGCAATTTGAGCTGGGGTTGAAATCAACTGAAACTCATTGTCAGTAGCAAAGGGAGTGTGGGGAGGAGGGAAGGGGATGGATGGTTGAGAAGCTTGGGACTATCTTTTCGTGTTCGTGCCTTGTATGGCTGTAGCATTGTATTAGGGCGCAAAGTGCGACCACGCCTCTGCTGTGTGGACTATCGCATACACGCTTTAAAGTGGAGAACCACCTCAACTCCAGAAGTACATTGAGTTGGGTTCAAAGTACCCTTATAGTACTTTGTATGACGTATCTATAGACCCTTTATTTGATTTTATACCTTAAATACTTTTTAAAATATTGAGGAACAAACATTTCAAGGTCATTACTATTTTGGTATTATATTCTAATAGAAACATAGTTTTCAACATTGGTGTTGACGTTGTTTTTCGAAGCTATAGTGGTTTTCTACTCTTGACTCAACCACATGAGAGGGGGGAGGAAGGGGTTTAAGGGAAAGGGGGTGTGGATCCTCTGTTTAGTAGTCACCATGCTACATCAACACCCTCCAACCATGTTGATTGTCATGTTTTCACCCGGAAAATTAGATTGCATTCCACGGGGGCCTACAGATCCCCCCTCTCCTACCTCACTCAACTTGTGATTCTACCCCCTTCAGCCCTCTGAGATTGCGTCCCTATCTATCTTCCCCTCAAACCTTTAAACCCTCCTTTTCCCCCATCCTCTCTTCACCCATCAGACCAGTTCTCTTTTGAAGATTTCGAGAGGCTACTAAAGTTGGAATGTTTCAGATACATTCCTTAGGATCCTCTCAAAGTCAACTAGGATTTCTTTCCTATTTTTTTTCCCCTCAGTTATTTTTTTCCCCAAGATTTTCTATCATCCACCCTCTTCCAACGCTCAGTCCTTCTGGATTTGATGGTTTGTACGGTGCTCAATATTGTTCTATTTTTTTGTCATTATATATTCTCTCTCACACTTCTTTTTAACCTTATTTCCATTTCATCCGACATTTATAAAAGTATGCAAGAGTGAAATTGAGTGTTGTTTGAGTTACGGTGTAGTTTGTGTAGTTTTACTGTCCAGCCCTAGCCCGTCACTAAAGTTTTACTCAATATCTGACTTCATTTCTTGGTCAAATAGTGCGTACTTTTACTCAACAAACAAATTTTACCATTAAAACTACACTAAAAGACAAACTACACTAACACCAAAACTACACTAAAACTAAAACCACACTCACACTACAACTATACTAACATCAAACTAGCACTCAAACAACACTAATACTCGGTCTTGCATACAGCCCCTAGCCTCATTAGAAAAAAAAAAAGTCTTCTGCACCCTCATCAGTGGTCAGACAGTCTAAGGCATCAAGCTCACATTAGACTAGATGGCTGGTGTCAGTAAGCTCAAAAATCTAATCTCGGCCGGGTGCACTTGGGGGTTGTTTACCCACACTTGATTTATAACGCCAATGTGGGTGCATTTACTCTTTTTATTATTATTACTTTAGCACTGCGTCTTACTACCTGTTTGTGTTATACGTTTATATACTAATAATGCTAATAGTTTTAAAGATTAGGAAGGTTATATTGATAGTAATTGTACCCGCATTTGCGTGGAGGGAAGGTGGAAAACCATTTTAGGAAACCACTCTCAGTACACTTGACCGAGATTAGAACCTCAATCTCCTCTTTATTGGAAGTCTAGTCTAACACGATAGTAACGCGTTAGACCATGCGGCCACCGAAACGAATCATCTATTCTTGATTATTCCCCCAAAATCCTACCCTTATAAAAAAAAAGTCTTCAGTTTATTTTATTTTTGTCTGCATCTGCTCATCTGTAATTTTACTAAATGTTTAACTTGGTCGATAACACTCGTTAATAATAACTAAACTATAAATTACTTGACCACCTGCACGTTAAACATTATTTTGAGCGGTAAACTAGATCAGGGTTCGATATTTGAATGGTTGTGTAGGCTTAGTAAAGATCTAGTTTTTAGTTCCAACTCCGGGAATATTCACAAATCTTTATTGAGTTGACTGATTTTTACCTATAATCCCCACAAATCTATTGAGATGAGTGTCCTTTTTACATAATCTCATGGGGTCAAAACAATTATAGCACGACCTATGTTAGGTTTGTTTAAGTTACATTAAATCAAGTTCAAGTTAAGAACGAACTTAGTACAAAACATACATTTAAAGATAACTTATATATTATAAAACTTAATCTTAAATATTTTCACAAGTTTCAGCTATTTTAATTGCGAAATACAATTATTCTTAACCAAGACTTATAGCATTAATAGTTTGTGGCACAACTTAACCTAACCTTGCTTTTACGGCTGATGTGGGGATCATATCTACAACACATTGTTTCTCATGAATGCTCTCCTAATGTTATAAAAAGGTTTCAGACTTTAGTAGAACATAAAATATTTTTATTGTAGAAAAGTGGTTGTAGCTTTGAGGTTCAGAATTTTATTTTTATTTTTTGCTATGCGTGTGCGGTCGTATAAACGAACATAATTTTGGTTCCGTCATAAAACATAAAACCATCATTGTAATAGGTTTTGTTTTTATGGTTTTTGGATAGATATTTACGTCACTCGTGTTTTGTCAACAGGAGGAGACGCCATGAAAATGGGTCTGAGAAAAAGCCCTCATCTTTTTGTTGTGTCAGCACGTACCATTCAAAACATGTCTCTTTATTTTTGTGTGTCTAAAATGTGTGTATGTCATGTAGTTTGTGATAATTTAAACGGGTACACAAATAATTACTAATATACTCATGTCGACTGTAGAAATAGCTTTTGTTTATGTTAGAAATTAAGGGTTCAAAGTGTTGAAAAAATCATAAGCAAGTGACAAAAAAATGTATAAAAAGGACATTCCAATTAAACTACAAACAAATTCGCGTCATTTTTGTCATTATATAATAATTTATTCCAAGTAGTACGTTAAACACTGGTGGTGTAGTGTCTCAATCTAAGGGGTTGTAATGATGAAGGTAATTTAGAGGAAGGGCACCCGTTTTATTCCAGCATAGAATATAAAAACCCTCAGTGTACCTTGCTACCACGACTTTTCTGGCACCAGCAATATAGTGTGGTCTGCGTGAAGCATGGCTGCAGTCAGGAGTAGGAGGGTTTGGAGGTTACCAAAACTGCGTTTATTTATGGTCCAAGCAAAATAAGAACATAAGAGTTAGCTTGTTGCCACCATTCTAATGTTTAACTGTATTAAAGAAAAATAGTTTGTGATTGTGTTCATTAGTCAGTCAGACAACAAAGCTGGGTAGACTAATACAGTGATATTCAACCTGGGGTACGAAAATACATTTTAGGGGGTACGTGAAATTTAAATGAATATTATTTCGTGATAAACGCTAAGCAATCAGTGCCAGATTTAGCGCTAGCCACAAGAAACCCGGATGAAAGGGTATGTGATCTTCAAGTGCAATTTCTCTCTCTCAATTCTAGATGTAGATGATGGAATATGTATAATTTGCATTACACACCAACAACTTTGGAGGTAAAAAGTTGAAGAAAAATTATATCTGAGGGTACGCGAACAAAAAAGTTTGTATACCACTTGACTTAAGACAACATATGGACAAAGGAACTAGGATGTATTAGTGAATGTGGGGAGAACTGTGGAGGTGGGTAGGTCTTTGAGATTAGTAAGCAACAAAACATTTCAATTGGAAACTGGCTAGTTCCAAGCAAACTTTGTGAATGAGTTTACAAAGCAAAAATGAGAGGGTGAGTATAGGATAAAGTGGGTATAAAGTACAGCTATCAACCCGAAACTGATTTACAACATCTGTTTGCAAACAGAATAACAGACTTTAGGTGGTCAAAATTTAAGGCATTTTACTATTTTATTAATGTTATCTTATAGATCATATATATCAAATGTGACAACTGCAGTTCACATGATTTGAATTGACTTGATCTATATTAAAATTGTTTAAAGTATAACTTTTTTTTACACCCTTGTGGCAACATGAGTATCCAGTTCTCCAATAAAGGGTATCCTGTGAAAATCAGAACGTATCCAGACCACAAATAATCCCAAACTTTCCCCCTCATCCTTCTCCCGGGTCACCATTTGTAATATATCCGTGTTTCATTGGCCAAGCTGTATGTAAGTGCCTTTATTTGAAAATAATATTCGATTATGTAATTGGGGTTGACTCAACCTTTTATTCAAACACAAATTCTTAAACCTACAACTTTATTAAAGAAAGACAAAATCATCTCTAAAATTATCCAGGTTGGGTCGATATCTACAGAACCTTATTTTTGTAGGGAGAGGGGTTGGTTAAGCAAAATTGAGTTTTTAGGAACATATTTCTCCCTCCCAAACCTTAAGAGTTTCGTAACTTACCACTTCTCCCCCGGCAAACGTTTGCCGATTGGATACCTTTAAGTTATTGGATTAATATATTTACCTGTTTTTTTAAAATAATTATACTCCTCTAGAATATATCTGAATTAATCTTTCCTTAGATTTTTTTTTAACCTTGAAGCCTCTAGAAGATATTTAAAATGGTTCTTGCCTGAATTTAAAATTCTAATTCAAGGTTTTAGAAGCTATTTGGAGTTTATTTTTTTAATCGTATCATATTCGAAATATAAGCTGGGAGTTAAATACATCTAGAAAAAGGGGGGGGGATTTTTCAAAGTNTTTTTCAAAGTGAAAACATTATTTTCAGGGGGAAATTCTTCCTCTTTCCCCTGGTTATGCCACTAATTATACATTTATTTAAGAAGTGCTCTGTGTAAATTTTCTGACTTGGAGGGTGGAGATGCTATGTAGGCCTTAACCCAAGCTTATCACTTGAATCCCTGCCCTCAATTAGCATAAAAATAAATTTCAGATAATTTCTTGAGGTGTATAAATTTCGAAAAGTTTCTTTGCCTACGGCCCCCTAAAATTTTGGCTTGGCTACGGCCTTGCCACGAATGCACATAAACGTGTGCTACTGTTATTATTGCCTTGTAAAAAAAAGATGTGTTAGATTTACCCACCAAAATAAAGACACCCAGAATCTCGTTACTTAAAATATCAATGGTTAACTTATTTTTACCATGAAAATAATTTCTGTTATTCCATAACAAATTTCTGTTGTTTTTAGCTTTATCTCTTACTTCCCGTCCGGTCCTCTATATTGGAAAACTTTTTATTTTCCTGATGCGAAAATATAATTACAATTTATGGATCTAATTTTTGAGTGGCTCACACACACACACCCACACACGCACACACACACACACACACACACTTTGATTTATCGTGGACCTTGTCGTCACTTTCACTTGTTTCTCACCTCCTTGGCTTTGCTTGTTAGTTGTGTTCCCACAGCACGGTTAACCCCTTGTTCTGTGCCTTAGGCAACCTTCCGTACCGATACGTATTGAGAATATATCTAGGTTGGCAGGCGGTGCAATCACTAAACATCTTTACCTTTAAAATACAGTATTAAAAAATTTAGTAATATCGCTTTGAAGAAAAACATATCTGACCATTAAATTAACTAAATACACGTTAAGCCATGTTCTTTGTATTTCTTACTTTGTAATATGGTGTTAGTTTGAAAGATAAACTACAAACATATCAACTTTTTGTTACTGTAAGCCTGTATCTACTTAGTTTTTTTATATGCTCGTATAGTCTAGGCGGTACGTAATAAGAAATCGAAGGATACTGCACTTTTGAGTCACAGGTTAGCACTTTTTACGGTTATTGCTGACCCCTAAAGGAATTAATCTGGAAGTAAAGCCACAAAAATGTTTCCTTAGTATTCACAATGACGGCATTTTATCAATATGCCTGACTATACTTAAGAATGGTTCTGTTTCTGGAAGATTGGTGCTATTTAAAGCTGCAATTATAACATATTTTACCTAGTTTTATGCTGAATTTGAAATTAAAGGTTAGTAACGTTAATTTTAACTTTAAAGGCTTCATAATTTAAAAGAAATGGCTGCCAAAACCATGAGATGGTGACGTTTTTGCTTTTCATTTGGTTACCAATTTGTCAAACGGAGACCAAAAGAGGGGTCACAAATTTAAAAGGTAGAATTTTCTAGATTTATAGTTTTATATAATATCTGACATGTTCAGAAGAAATAAGTAATCTTTACTGATTTTTTTATTTCTCAGTAAAAAAGAGAATAATGATACGCCGGTACATATTGTTCGCAATACATATCGGACGAAGATTGTATAACTATTTAATAAATAAATAGTTTGTTGTGATTTATGACTACTTTGATGAAATTATAGTAGTAGAGGCTGCACATGACATGTCCTGTGGAACATAATGGTACGATAAAAAAAACTGTAACATTATTAAAAATATTAGTAGGTGATATGATAATATATCAATTCATATTGTAAATTGTGTAATATTAAATAATGTCATTAATTCATTTATTTGCAGTTTTATATTGTCATCTACAGTTTTAGCGCATCAATGTACATGGGATACCTGCAGCTTCACATGTGCATCTTTTCTTACAGCCTTACTTATTTTGACACTTAAGAAGTTCTTTACAGGCTTGCCAAATATTTGGTTGCCTTGTCCAATGGGGAGTCCAAACTCCGTTATCTTGCGTCCAACCCCAATCTGCTAGAGATGGTATATCTGTGATGATTTTATCTGTTTAGTTACCCCCGCTATGTAACCGACCCCTTTGATAGGAAGCGTGGAGTGCATTCAAGGCTAGAGCATCCGATGTTGGTAGAAGATTGCACAATGACTTTTGCCTTTGTAGCGAAAATATATTTTATTGCAGTATTGACAGTCTCAGAGTTCACGTCCATACTATATAGAATGACAACAAACTTTTCCAGCAGTTGCATTATTTCAGGTTGCAGTGCTAATAGAGGCCTTGAAATAGCAGTTAAAGCATAAGTTACTTCCTCGTATGATTTCCATTTCCTCCAAGCCGACAGTTTACCCCTAAAACTGAAAGCAGACACAGTGTTACAGCCCCTAAAAGCATGGAAACCACGTAGAGCGAGAGCTTATTTTCCCCCTAAAGTTTCAGCTATTTTATGTATGGGTAGAAGATAATGTCTTTTTCTTCCACTGCCATACAGCTCCCACACCTCATTTAACCTAAATTACTTAAACACATAAATGAAAGATATCGCCAGTACAATTACATCTGTATCTGTAGTAGAAATAAGTAAAGTCTTGATGCCATTACAGGTCATATCACGGATATGCAAAATCATTCTACCATCAGCTTCTTCCATTTTTTCACGTGAAGCACTAGCGATTCCTGTATAATCACTTCTAGATGAATTAATTACTCTGTTGATGTTCGTCATGACATGAATTTGGTATAATCTTCTTAGAACAAATTTTGAAAGCATACTAAAAAGTTCCTCCTTGTTTTTCTTATTTCTCAGAAAGTCTGGCCAGTTGCTTGGCAGTTTCACCCCAGGAAGTACTTTACGTCTAATCCCTGTTCCTCTCTGCTCTCGGACACCATTTTTTAAGCTATTGTCATCGTAAGTGTCTCACACCAGGTATATTAGTTTGGCAGATAGTTAAGTGACAGTTCTATCTAAAGTTGGCAAGACATTTTTTTAAAAATATTCTGAAAATATTGAAGAATGTTTTGGTTGTAAACCATGTACAAGATCTATCCCATGATACATAATGCTTTCGCATCATCCTGGAAATTCAAACGGCTCTATAAAATCTTCGAGGATTTTTGTCAATTTTCTTTTTATTCTAGCGCGCAGTTTTACATTTACAGAAGGATAAGGGGGGCAGGATTAATTTTCTGAAGAGAAAAATTCATCAAGATTCAAGTCTCTATGTTGGCTGGTAATGAATAGTTTAGAGAATATCTTCTCTTTTTTATACAAGTTCTTTCTGCCACTGTCAGATTGTTTGGGTTGTGCTCTAAATATATTTGTATCAACTCGTTTAATAGGCTCACATATATATTTTAGACTTGTCGATAACCTTTCTTTGACAACAATTTGTACACAAATGTGCTACTCCCTTTAAGGTTATCTAATGGTTCAACGTCTTCTTTACACAACAACCCTGCTGTCAATTACAAGAAGATATTATGGGTTTTCTAGGAAAGGATTCCCATGTTCAAGAAATCTGTCCTTGAGAGCACGACTTTCTTATCTAAACGCTTTTTGGAATGCTCTGTACTGTTCGTGATGGGGGAGTTCATCACTTTCTTCAGATTCAGGAGGACTGAACTCATTCAGTAGCCTACATATCTTAGGTCCATCTAGAGACCATCTTAGAAGTGATGCAGGATTTTCTGTGAGACCTATTCTTTAACTATGGAATTATTCTGTTCGTGAGCCTGGTCAACAGCAAGTGCAGAAAATTTTCGGGATGTTTTCGGATTACAAAGTTTCCATTGCAGAATGTCAGGTTAACTCCAGGAGCACTTTTACTTAGATCCTCAAGATACTTTATGTGAATGGGCATCCAACGTGAATAATAGGTGTGGTTAAATGCAAAAAACCATGGTATCATAAGTTCCAGAGAATTTTTGAAGATTTCATAGTTGCCTTCACTTACAGACCGAAAGAAAGAAAGGAGGGTTATCAGTTCAAGTACAATCAGCCAGAATTGGAAAGTTGGGGATTTTTTGGCTTGTTGAAACATCCAATCTTCGTAAGGGATGTTCAGATTCTCTTCTCCTTATGCTCGTTGCAGCAGGATGTACAGATTGGTAACCAAACGACAAGCAAAAAGTCACCAACCCATGTTTTAGGCTGCTATTTCTTTTAAATTAGAGGCTTTTAGAGTTAAAATTATTAATGTTCCTAACCCTTAATTTCGAATTCAGCAACAACAAAAAAAGTGTAATAAATGTCATAATTGTAGGTTTAAAATTCACCTATATGCTAGAAATAGCAGAATTATTAAATATAGTCAACCATATTGAAAAAACAGTCACTATTTTGAATCCTAAGTGAAAATTTTTGTGGCTCCACTACCAGATTAGTTCCTTTAGGAGTTAGCAATAACTATACAAAGTGCCAGCCTGTGACTCAAAAGTGCAGTATGGTTTTTGCGTACCGCCTAGGCTATTAATGATCCTTTCTATGGTGACACGATTATTAATTTCTTTGGAAAATGCCATTTAATTTTTATTCACATCTATACTTTGTTTTTATTAATAATAATTAATTTGCCACTATCCACTTCGGTGGCCGCATCGTCTAAGGTGTTACTCTCGCTGACTGACGATGGTGGCCCGTCGGGTGTACTGTGGGTAAATGGTTTCCCACTCTCTTTTTCTCTCTCTCCCCCCCACGTAAATTCGGATACACTTCCTATATATTCTACCTTTCTCATCCCTAACCCATTAACTTAATTAGTACACAAGCGTATAACTCGAAGGAGTAGTAAAACGCGGTGCTAAATAAATTAATAATAAAGAAGGCAACTCTTTAATTATTTTGAATTTTGTTTTCAATTTATCATTATTGTCTATATTTTATATAGTGTTTTATTGCCAATTCTCAAATTATATATACAGTAAATATTGTTGCTACGTTTTAGTATTTTCTCTTCAAAGTCTGAATACGCACTTAAGGGGGTCACCTAGCTGAGCACTGGGACTCGTTGCAGATTTTTAAATATCTCATGTTATTTAAGAAGTAGTTGGTTATTTCAAAATATGTTTATCGACAAAACGGAGTGGAAAGATAACACATTATACCTAGTACTAAATATCTCATATTTTAAGTTTTATAATTTTAAAACAAGTTATGAAAAGGTGAGACCATCCAGTTTTTAACAACTTTCCACGTGATATGTTGCATTTCTGGGACCAAAGTATTTCTTGTAGTTAGAAATATAGATCTAAACCTCCTCAAACAAAATTATGTTGTTACAGGATCACAACAAAACATATTAAGATAACAATTGTGGAGTATTTTAGTGGTTTTAAAGTTTCAGAATGGCTATTTCATCGGAAGTCCAGTCTGTTGCAAGAGTAACGCCTTAGACCATAAATATAATGTAGCCGCAATGGCGTTGAGAGGATAATGGAAAACCACAATGCTACTTCAAACCCTAAAAATCATCCCCTGGTTCACCCGGATGAGATTCGGACCTTGAAAAATCCAATCTATTGTGAACCTTAGGCCATATGATCTTCAGAACTGGTTGTTTCATCAATACATTCAAGTATTCAGTCAAAACTAAGCAGAATAAATCTGCAGCGAGGTCTGATGCACTACTTTATAAATAACAAGGAGGTCTGGTTTCGAATCATGACCTGGTGGTTTGGAGATGGCTATCGACAGAAAATTTGCTTTGTGGTTCATTCCAATCTATCCGTGCTAATGCATGTACATTTTATCCTCCCCTCTTCATAAGTATTACTACTTTAACTAAGCCACTAATGATACTTGTGTTAAAGGGACAATTTTCTTTTTAAAAAGGGGGTGGGGAAAGAATGGAAAGGTTCATGTATTTAGGACTTAAGTAGATCTGTGAAAATAAAGGGAAGAAGTTTGAGAACAACGTATTACTTGCAGTGCAACTAGGGTTGCCGACCCTGTCAGGGGGAGGGGGACATTTCCTTTACTCCTGTGTCAGGGACTGCTTCCGGTGTCGGTATCGCTCTCCCGGGAGAGAGACTTGAACATTTGCCGGACGTATCTCTGTAACGGCCGATCTTCACAGAACTACTGTCGACTGGAATGCTGGATTCAGAGGTCCTATTCTCAATGTGTTTTAAGAGCAGTGACTTTTGAGGGGCTCTGCCTTACGTACAGATGGAAATTTTCCTACGAATGTCCCAGTAAAATGTTCAGGTCATTGAATCCCAAGGAAAGGGGATGTATTATTAAAGGCTGAGCATCATTTTGAGTTATTAACACATCTGACACAACAACCCAGACATTGGCGAAATATTTAACCACCAAGTGCTGTAGTCGAAACGTTAATATGATAATAGAACTGGAATCGCTGTTATTGATTTATTCTAACTCATTTGATAACTTTTCTCTTGCTAACGCCCTTAGGATAAATTAAATTGGAGCTTAAACTTTGTAGCTTTCGATATCTTGATTACACTCCCATTAAAAATAGCTGGACATATTTCTGGAATAATTTAGTGAAAAATTTTTCATCTCACATTCCTAGGGAAAGGCGAAGAAGGAATGGTCTTACTATTTCAAACAAACAAACACTCACTGATAAAAATGATACCTCTCTCTTTTTAAATTATCTTATATGAGTATATCCGTACCTTTGGTCACGTGGGCTAGGGTGCCAGCCTCGTCTGGTTTGAGTTATAGGTAAAAGTGTGATGAGTTAATGTCATAACCAATCTGATGACGTCACTCACTAATTGCTTTCTTGAGCTACCCGCGAGATAAATTAGGCCTATTATTGTTTTAGTGGGTTTGAGCTTTCAGAGCTGCCATGTTTAATACTGTAGTCATAGTATATGTACCTAATAGATTTCCCCCTTAAAGTGACTACCATCACGGAACTATTTTTTTTTTCTCCTACAAAGGATTATATTAATACCTTTTGACATCAATGGAAAGTATCTTAAAAGTGACTTAAGCCATTGTTCTTGCCGGTGTTTGAATTATTTCCTCAAGCTTATAAATTCGACCACCTTGAAGTAGATGTCGTATCGTTGCATGGTTTAAGCACAATTTATTAAAATATGAGAAATTATTAAGTTAGCTACAAATTATAAACTTTTAAAATGTGCTAAAAAAATAGAATATAAACAAAGCTTTCCCAGTAATATTAATTTCTCATTTGTTTAGTAAATAAAACTAAAACTTGCTAGCTAATGCGAAGTCTGGTTATTTCTTAAGTTTTTTGTAAATTATTTGTTTTATTTTGTTAGGAAACCAGTTAACAAATTTTTGTTCTTAAAAATACATTTTTAGGAAGCTTATGTAATCCATTTTTTGCTGCAAAAAATACCGGCATATTTATTAAAGTTTTTTAAATATCAATACAGCTTTTTATTTTTCAAGATTTTGAGAATGGGGTGCTAAGATGGTCTCCTATGGGCATTTCGCACATTAAGTTCAGAGCAACTAAGCTCACCCAAATGTAGTCGGGCTGTCTTGGAAAGATTTTTTAAAGCATTATAATAGACTATCCAACATCTACCAAGGGAATTGTTGTCAAAATTGAAACTCTCTCAAATTGAAGCTTGAAAGTCATGAAATAAAATTTTCATAATAAATTTAATAAATTTATCATTAATTAAGTTTTCTGGGCGGGGAAATTATGTGGCAAGATTTGATAGATTAGTAAGAATAATATTTAATACTTTTTGTTTCAACCCGATTTATATAATATTATCCAATAGGGATTTGCGAATCTTCGAGACTTCGACTTGGCTTCGAAACAAACTTTGACGGTCGCCGGTCGGGTTCTTATCGTTCGACGGCCCGTTGTTTACCTTTTGTCTGGAGTTACTCCGGCACGGAGGCGAA
>CABFOV010000235.1:0-17419 GCA_902141375.1 Timema poppense
AATTGGCACATCCTAAAGTGTTTAATCTTTCATATAAAATAAAGAAGATGAAAATTGATTTGGTTGAGATCCAGGAACCATTGTTGAAAGGGATTAATTCAAGTTTTGGATATAAAATATAAATTGATTAAAAGTTTCTTCATGATTCTAATGTACAACTTTTAGTAAAGAATTATTAAAATATTTCAATCCCTATCTGATAAGTTTCAAACAATAAGTCAAAGTTTACAATTTATTGGTGGATTTGATAAAATATAATACAGGGTTTGTTCCAGCGTTAAATGGTTTAGTATGTATTCAGCATGTCATCAGGCACTATGTCATAAGAACTAAGCTAATAAGAAATAAAGCTATAAAAACATTTAGTTTTGAATGTAGGGAAGGCGAGTTTTTCCCATTTTTTTTTATCAAAACCTGTTTTTTGGCCAAAATAAATAAAATATGGCTCCAGTAGAAACATGGAATCTAATTTTCTTAACATGGTTATATCAACAGGTATTTTTTAGCACCGCCTCTTACTAACCGTTCGGGTTATATGCTTATGTACTGATTACGCTAATGGTTTTAGGGCTTAAGAAGGTTATATTTAGAGGAAGTGTACCCGTATTTGCGTTGCTGGAGAATGGAAAACCATTTCCGAAAAACCACCCTTAGTACACCCGACCGAGATTCGAACCTCTATGTCCCCGAAATATAGTGTACTGCCTGAGTAGAGCGTTAGATCACGTGGCCACTAAAGCGGGTATCATCAATTGTCGAACATCTGCCATGTGCATAGCTGTATTATATGAGAAACCTTTTAAATTAAAAGAAAAAATTGTCATTAAATTCCAGAACACTCTAGACAGATAGCCAAGAACCTGTTGAGATTACCATGTGAAAAAAATTAGCTCTATGTTTATAAAGCAGCAATATTTTTTTCCCACCAGAACACAATATTTTGCTATAAAAACTGCAAAAAACACTGCCCTTTGCTCGCGCCCCCCACATCAACATCTTAAGTAACTAGATTCGGTGACCTGGTGGTCTAGGGGTAAGATTTCAGACTTCTATGCTGGCAACCGGGGTTCAATCCTCGGTCCCGGCAAAGATTTATCTGATTTACAAACCCTTCCTTCACCTCCGACAAGACGTGTATTAAGCACAACTTGTGAATGTGAGGAATGCCAGGCCTCTACCGTGGTTCGGATTCCACGTTAAACTGTAGGTCCTCCATTTCATCTCACAATCACCCTACCATCACACATTAGCGTAAGTGCGTATAACCTGAACGGGTAGTAAGACGCGGTGCTAATAATAATAATAATAATAATAATAATAATAACTAGAGTCAGTAATCAGTAATATTTCGGGTGTAAGGAGTTTTCATCTTACTTTCTCAAAGTTGTTTTATGTTGCTGTAAAAATAAACTTGAATTTCTTGAATATTTTTACTAACAAATAGAACTATGTTTTCTATTAGTGATATTTATAATAGTATAAAACTATGAAGTACCTAAATTACGGGGACATTTTCAATATTTTATCACACTAGGGTGAGAAAAAGATATGTTCAACGAAGGAAAATTCGCAATGTGGTTTTAAGAGCTCATGCAATTTGTGAAAGCATATTTTGTTTTTATATAGTCATGCTGTTGGCTATGTAGTTTATTTTTAAAAGATTAATATAAATAGTCATATAAGACAAATTTTGGTGGTGTTATCTATCTCCCACTAGAATAAAATAAAAGGTCAAATATAAGGTTCCAAAATCTTTTGATTAATATGTTTGAACAATTTATTTAACTAAATAATGATTAAATTGCCTTGTCTTTGAATAATAACACCGATATTAATTTCTTAGCGAGAACTTTTTAAAGGACTCAATATGCTGTTTAAAATAAATGTCCCTCCATAGTGACATTATTAAAGTACACTCAAAATAACTTGGGTTTCCTTCGTTAAGTGTTGAAGTGATTATTTAGCTTTGGATCATAAACGATATTTTTACAATATCAAAAATACCAATAGTATTTTATTCAGAGTTTCAAAAATCTTAAGAAATATACCAATATATACTTTATTTTATACATTTTAAAGATTTTGATCGACGGTTGGCCTCTATGTTTAGAAAATTTGGACGTACTAATAAATATTTTTATTCGTGCTTAATTAAATACAATGAATTAATTCTGTCAGTGAAGTTTTATTTTATTATTTTGGACCTACTTAAGTATTTAACAAGGTTTTTAAATCTTAAATTTACAGATAAAGTTATTTTTACATTTTAATGAAAGTACTGTTACATATTGGCTTAAGCTTGATATTTAAATCACTTTTTCATTTAATGTGAGTATTTTTTAGTAGCCTAGAATCTTTCAATCCATATACAACGTATTTGGAAACTCATAGCCACAACCGCACATATGTTTGGACCAAAAGTAATTAAAAATATCCCTATACACCTAGGCCTACGTCTGGAAAACCATGCTAATACCATTAAATTGTGTTTAAAGATTCGGTGTACCGCTCCGGAAGAGCAAAGCTGTCAAGCATGTGTGTACAACAAGTTGCATAAGAGTTGGGCGCTTGGTACTGCAAACGTAATAATGGAAAGCAATTTCTGTGATGAAGTATTGTTATTATTATTGTTATTGTTATTATTATTAGCACCGTGTCTTACTACCCGTCCGGGTTATACGCACTTACGCTAATGTGTAATGGTAGAGTGATTGTGAGATGAAATGAGGGACCTACAGTTTAACGTGGTATCCGAACCACGGTGGAGGCCTGGCATTCCCCACATTCACAAGATGTTTGGTAATCAGATAAATCTTTGCCTCGACCGAGGATTGAACCCCGGCCACCAGCACATAAGTCTGACACCTTACCCCTAGACCGCCAGGTCACCAAGTACTGTTAATGATTACTCTCAGAACGTATTTGCATTCCTAAATGGACTGGTGAGCTGTTTACTATTAATTGTGGTATGTTCTGGTGCCATGCTCCAAGATATCGAGGTGTGTCGTACCGTGCGCCTAACTCCTATGCAACTGGTTGTACACGCATGCTCGAACAGCTTTGCTCTCCCGGTGCTGTACGCTGAAGCTTCGAACACAATTTAATTGTATTAGCATAGTTTTCTGGATGTAAGTGTATAAGGATTTTGTATCACCTTAGGTTCAAACAAACTGTATGTGCAGTTTGGGCTATGAGTTTCCGAACATTCTGGTTTTTTTTTAAGCGCGTTGCCTTACTACCCATTCTAATTATACAAATACGTGCTAATTAAAAAATAGTGTTAGAGATCAGTAAGGTTGAATTTAGAGCAAGTGAACCCACATTTGTGTGGAGGGAGAGTGGGAAACTATATAGGGGGAAAAAACCTCTATTGTTAAGCCAGGATTCAAACCTCAATCTACCCGTACTAGGAAATCAAGACCAATTCAAGCGTGACTACTTAGACCATGCGGCCACCGAAGCCGGTTTATATGTTGTGTTTAATTGAAATTTAAATTCTGATTGTAAAACGATCTAGTAAATGAAGACACCATATTAAATATGGTTTAAAATGAAATGTTATAATTTACAGTCCGCATTAGGCACGAGTAATGTTTGTTTCCTTCGTGTATTCTATGTAGGATATATGTGACGAAGAAGAAAGGGTGTTACAAATTAAGGATTAACTCTTCCACAATCCCCCGAGCAAGTCAAAGCCAGCGGTGGACAAGGGATTTAGCTATGTAATGTAGTTATATTCCTCGTCTCACTTTAAACATATTATTCTTTCTTTCTGACAAGAAACTCGACTCTTATTTCCTCTTAGTAAAACAACGACTTAACAAACAACATAATTTGTTTCATACTGCCATTTAAATACAATATCTAGCCCGCTATACCTCTGGCTACTCTCATCTTAGACTAGACTGTCAAAGGTGAAGAGATCGGGTTCGGACCCCGATCGGGAGCACCAAAGTTATTTTCTTCCAAAATGTTTATCCAATTTCCCTCAACGCTAATTATGCGGGGACTCTTCACCTAAATTAAAACCTTCCTTATCCCTAACACATTAGTATAATTAGCAAATAGGTGTATAACCCTAACGGGTAGTAAGACGCGGTGATAAGTAAATACTTTTAGCGAGAGAATTTGAATTAAATTTAATATAAAAATCATCGAGTATGTCAAATAAACATAACAAACAATTCCTGGAATTAAATTAGTTTATTTGTTCTTAGTTGTAAAGGTTTGTAAGTAATAAAAATATTATACACAAGAAAATAATTTGATTTTAATTCGCTTAGAACTGCATATACGAGTAATTTTTATTTCCATAAATGCAGTTAGTTTGTTTGATAAATCCACCCATTAATATCACAGGCATGTTTATTAATTCATATATAATTATTAATTAATAAAACATGTAATCAGTGAATAATTCATAATATTTCATTAAATAAGTATTATAACTTGTTTAAAAAAACTTAAGTTGATCAAATAACATAAACAGGGATCTATAAAGTTGAAGCTATATGTAATAAAAAAATGTAGCTGTAGAATTTATTAGCACTGTAAATAATTTTATAATCTTGTAGCATCTCGGTAGACAGATAGTACATTTATATAAAAAAAGTCACCTCAGATGCCTGCTGATGCAGATAAACTACCTCTACCCTGAAAAGTAACAGTATTACTGTGACGGATTACACTATGACCCTATCATATAAGATATACTTTAGTTTAATAATGCATAATAAGCTTGCTACCTTACAAGTTAAATGAAAGGTATATGTGTAGACATTTTCTTTATCTACACAAATAATAATTAAATTGATGGCCTTCCCCCCTCCCCCAAAATAGTTTATTTAATTCTTTAACTGAAGACGTTCCTAGTTTGTATTGTTCTCTTCCTTTTATCTGTTAGTCGGTAGTAGCTTCTTTAGTCTTCGGATTCGGCTATAGATCTAAATAAAAATTTAATTTTGTTTCATGACAGTTTTTTTGATTTTCACTTAACACTGCTGTGCTTGATACAGATTTTCATTCAACAACCGTACAAATGATTTCTACTAAATTTGTATCTGCATAGCAGAAAATAAATGAAGGCGTGTGAGAATAGCATAAATCATCCCTAAAATCATAGGTATTTTAAATGATTACGTGTCTTGGTGATTTACCTCGTACTGCTTGCTATAATCCAGTTTTCTTATTGATAGCTTATACATCCCTATAACTGCATGTTAAGTCTAAAAGTACCTATACCATATACTATTATGTTAAAGAGGATTAATAAATATTGAATTATAATAATAATATTTAGAACCGCGTCTTACTACCCGTTCGGGTTATACCCTTTAAGTACTAATTACTCTAATGGATTAGGACTTGGGAAGGTTGAATTAGATGAAGTGAACCCGCATTTGCGTGGAGGGAGAGTGTAAAACCATTTAGGAAAAACCCCTCCCAGTTCACCCGACCAAGATTCGAACCTTGATCTCCCCATCCTCAGCAGTCGAGCTTCAACACGACAAGCGCGTTAGCCAACTACGCCACAATAAATATTGTAAACCCAATTTGTGGAAAATAAGTTTATTTGTATGTATTAAAATTCAAACTAGCTTTTCAAATGATTAAAACAAGTACAAAAATTATTTTGAGTTAACAGGTTATTTAAGATTACAAAAATACATATTAGAGGAGATATGGTGTTACATTCTATTATATTTATAATATTTTATTTATGTTATTATTATCATTACTTCGTATTAATAACTTTTCAGAATATATACATGTATGTTATTTTCCCTTATAGGGTAGGAATGAGGAAGGAAACATTTTATATGTAATCTACCAGCATTTGCGTGGAAGGATGGTGGAAAAACATTTATAAAAAACACACCCAGGGTAGACCCAACCAGGATTCAATCTCCAATCTCCCTGTAATCAGCGGGCGAGTTTAACATGAGAACCACGCCGTAGACAATTTGGCCTTTGAAGTGGCATATTAAATATATTACATGTTAACTGTATGATTTTTTAATTAGTTCGATAATCCAACAACTTTTTTTTTGGTTGAAAATGGGGTTCTTTTAATTAATAATTTATCTAACCAAACCAACAAATGCACAGGAAATTAAACCCTTTTTTTTAGCTTTACCAAAATAAAGTTTTTTAAAAAACTGTGTTATTTATAATTAATGACAGGAGAATTCTAAGTCAAAGGGGTTCATGCTGCTAATGACAAATTATCTTGTTGGGGAATCTATGTAAAGTTACACAAAGCCTTGTTTTAGCTAAGTTAATTAATAACGCTACTCTGATTTTACGTGTAAAACACACATTACATTATCACAATACATTTGGTAAGCATGATAATACTATAGTCTAGTCTTGCATTTTTTTAAATTGTTAAAGATTCTTTGTTTAAAAAAAATTAAAAGAATAATTCTCAAAGACTGCTGAAGATTAATAATTTGATTGGTAATTATAGTTAATTTTCAATAACAATTTAAACTCTCTTAATATTATCAAATTTTAAACACAAAATTTAAAAAAATAATATTACCTACATCAGTAGTTGCATGGCAAAAGGCATAACTCTCGCAATTGACTTAACTGTCGATTACATGGATATCGGGATTCGATTGCAGCCAGGTGAAATATGAGTTGTTTCCTAAATGGTTTACCACTCTCTCTCCAAGCAAATTCAGGTGAATTTCGTTTAAATTAAACCTTCCGAATATCTTACACATTAGTGTAATTAATACATACGAGTTTAAACCGAACAGGTATTAAGACGCAGTGCTCAAAAAAATATTTTAAATGACTAAATTAGAAGGATAGAAATGATAAGAGTAGTATAGGGATAAAGTTGCAACAAGTATATTTGCAAATTTGAAAAATGACACAATAGCTCTATCATTATTAACTGGTGATTTATACACGCCCCCCACAGACTCTGCCCTTAGCTATGAGTGAATAATGACCTTGAGTACGGCAGGAGTCCTAAATATCTCATTGGTAAAGAATTGGTGTGCTAAACCAAAAGGTAGTGGTTTCTATTCCCGCATCCAAGTGTAGTTAAAAAAAATCTATTGACATTGAAACAATATGCTATTGAAATCTATCAAATCTAATCTAAGTTGTTAACACACATTTATGTATAAGAAAAAAAAAATAGCTTCTTAGGTTTTATTTAATTTAAACCACAAATTAGATTTTAACAATCTATATTTTCAAATATATTTCGATTATCTAGCTAACATTACCATTACCATTATCTTTAACGTGCTATGGACGCGGCACGGAAGTGGTGCCAAACGACCTTGATCATCGTGGACCAGGGCAGTTTCTAGGTCGGTACCTAAAAAGCTCCAACCGCCTCATCACGAAGGGTGAGATGATCCGGATCAGGCCGGATACCCAGGTAGGCGATAATTAACTCCTCCTTCCCTTCCATTCACTCACTGTTTGGATCGACACAGGGGGACTACATGCCTCCCACCTATCCAGGGTGGTAACCAGAGCTATTTACTTCTGCTCACCGGGGTGACCTTGCAATATCCACCCTTTCCCATGTGTAGTAATGGGATTACGCCCATTGCACGTGGGAAAGTAACCTCCCACTCCTCGTGCGTACAAGTGGAGGCGCCCATGTTCTAGCCCATGCACTAATAACTGTCCAGGTTAGCACCGGAGCTCCAAAACGGCTCACCGCACAAATGGCAAGGCCCAGAACCCCAGGATCCCAAATCCGAAGGCCTGAACTCCAAGAGCCGAGGCCCGGTGGCCCAGAATTCCAGGAACCCGGACTCGAAGGCCCGGACCCCACCGCTCTGACAACTCCATCACTCCTCGGCGATTAAACTCACTGCCCCACAGAGTCTAGCCCATTTCTGGGCTGCTGCCTGGAGAAAGCTTAATATGGGCTTTCGGCCCAGCTCTGTGTACTACTTATAACGCAAGTAGCCTAATAGAGGCATACCAATACTCAGGGCCTACCCGAGTACCTGTATGTAACCGATGCACGCATCAGTCTATCTGGTATGATAATAATCTATTTAACATCGAAGTTAAAGTATAGTTCATTTTGCTCTCGGTATATTGTTGTTAACAACTTTTTAAGGACGTTGCTAACCTGTGACGTCACAGCCGGTTAAGATAGGAGTTCCCATATAAGTGAATTTAAAGACATAACGTTGAAATAATCACCTTGAATTCTTAATAATTATAAAAATACTCATACAATATCACAATATTATTATTTTTATTTTAAAGTTTATTTGTAAACGTATTTTTATAGGTCCTATACAACTTGGGCTATTTGGTTTAGTAAAATTACAAATATTAAAGTGAGTGGGTAGGCTCATCAAAGGAAGAGGGAAAGGGTTATCAGCACATAGAAAAGAGTTATTGCAGGGTGAGTTTTTAATTTTAATCCCTCTATTTCTAATTAGTATATTGGCGTCTAAGTGTGAACGTGTGAGTTAAGTTAAGATGCAACCCGCTTTGCAAAATAACTTTGAAATCTCTAAAAGTAGACAACGTCGTTAACGCCGTTAGATAGTCGTGATGCAATTCATCTAACTTTATTGTATCGCGGGTATGTCTAAATTACAGGTTTATAGGTTCTCTTACGTTGTTTTAATCCTCAGCGCCGTTAGATAAATCTGAATGCAACTTGCTCAACTTTTAAGTAATATGGATATATCTTTATCAGTGCGTCTTACTACCTGTTCAGTTTATAGGCCTACGTGTACATGGTAATTACAGGAGTAGGGATGAAGAAAGAAGTATTTTAGAGGTAGTCAACCCACATTTGCATGTAAGGAGAGTTGGAAAACAGTTTAGGAAAAAAAACCTTAGTAGACCCGAACGGGATTCGATACCCGATCTCCCCATCATAAAAACACCCTTTAGAGATTATGACCACCAAATTGGATTAAAACAATGCTGTATTGTTTAGTTGACAGGCTATCTTTAAGGTTTTAAACACGTTTAGACACCCGTTAAGATAAATATTCTCATATTCAGTTATTAAACTAGTTTATCTTTTTAAATACAAACCTATTACTTTCTTACTTTTATAACTTAACATTTTAAACCCTCTGGTCCAAATACAGGCTGGATGGACATAAGGTCTCTTTCCTTAAATGGTTGCCTACCCTACCTCACGAAAAAATATGCAAATTTTCTTCTAATTATATATTCTTCGTCCTTACCATAAATGTAATTAAAGGCGGATAGCTCAGACGGGTAGCAAGACGTTTCTCCTCAAAAAATGATAAAAGTATAGGTTATTTATTAACTTGTTACATTATTTTGTTAAAGGCAAATCGCTTGTGTAAGTTTATTCAATTTACTTTGAAAATTTGGCCTCTTCAAACACGACCAGACATATTTTAATAATGATAGTAAAAAAAATAACAAGAATGTGGAGCGTAGAGCGATGTCATAACTGAAGCTCAACAAGAAATAAACTAAAGCTACGACGAAAGCTAAGCAACAACAGGTTTCTTTTGTTTTGTAATAGTATAACTTATTTAAGAACTAATAATTGGTGTCCGGGGTTCAATCCTCGGTCCCGGCACAGATTTATCTGATTACCAAACCCTTCATTCACCTCTGAGAAGACATCTGGTGAATGTAGGGAATGCCAGGCCTCCACCGTGGTTCGGATTCCACGTTAAACTGTAGGTCCTCCATTTCATCTCACAATCACCCTACCATTACACATTAGCGTAAGTGCGTACAACCCGAATGGGTAGTAAGACGCGGTGCTAATAATAATAATAATAATAATAACTAATAATTATTGTTTAAATAGCTACAGTGCTTGTCCTGGTTCGACAACAACTGACATATACATTTATATTCTCTTTTCAAACTTTATATTCGTTAAATTTTAAAATTTCAAAGTAAAAATATATCAATCTATTTATTAGAGAGGACATACCTCTAACTGCGCAATTCGTCTTTGAAAAATGAGAGAAAACTGGTTTGAAATATCTGTTAAGTCGAGATCCTTGTAAAGTGTCCTTCTTGGATTTCTTTCGCTTGGGGGGTGACTAACGACCGCCATGTATCAACATCCCTCGAGTGGTTGGCTCGTCGATAACTTGTAATAACTACCACAGACGTTTCCACCAATTTTCCGTCAGATTTGCGTGGAGAGGGGGTGAAATATAAGGACCTTACCTTGATGCAAGGACGATGAAGAAAAGGAAGGGACCACACAGACAGACTATTTATCTTAGTGGGTCGGTCCATGAATAGATCTCTGGAGCTGTACTTAATTCCTGCCAGGATCATTGGATTAGTAGGTATTTTCACGCGAGTACTAAGGGAGCAATTTAATTAGCCATAAGTACTAACTAGAGGGAATAAAACGGAATTGACTTAGAAAGAAAATGCAAAACCACTAATTAGTAGAATTAATGTAACCAGTTAGGATTCAAAACCCAGTCTCCTACATTAGTGAAAAACCACACAATTCTCCAAGTCCAAATTCGAAAAAAACAGCCCCATTCAAAATAAAGTTATATCTCGGATTAAAAAATATATAATTGGCGATTAGAATAAAGTTCATTGTAGATGCACAGTTATTAATATAAATTTTATCTAATAAGAAAAAAGTTTATAGACATTAAATAATAGTAGATTTTATCAATTAACTCTATAATCCTAATAGTCAAACGTTTAGTTGAACCACTAAAAACTGAATAAAATGCTTAAGTCTGGATCTCTTTAAATTAAATAGATGGTCAATATTTCACTGAACTAAATATATATTTATGTTTCTGTTTGACGAATGTATCGATTAATATCGGCTCATGTTGACCTGATTCCAGCAAACACCAAAAAATCATACCATTAATTTACCACTCAATGAAGAGGAACAGACTCAATTTCACAGTGATTTATTTTTAGATCTCGAGGGAAATCTAATCCGTGACCGTTAAAACAGTTGGCAGACACTCTCCCGACAGAGCTAATGCATCGGAGACTCCCCAAATAAAATGATTAAAATGATTACGAGTCTAATAAATATCTTATTATCGTATAGTAGAGGTAAGTAAGTCTTTAAGTATGTCTAGTAGACGTATAATATGAATGTTTCATCGACACAAAACACGCGGTAAGGATTTGTATCTAATTAAAGTATGACTATTTCATATTTTGACATATTTTATTTTGTAGTCATTGAGTTAGTCTGTAAAATTTTAATTTAAAATAATCCAAACCAATCCTCTCTAAATGTCTTTTATGAACGTAGTTTATTAACCCGAGTATAAAAGTTTATAATCTTCCAAAGTTATATATTAAAATTTAGTTTAATAAATTACTATTTATTAAAATTCTACTTTTAAGCTATCTTTTGATTGCTGATTAAGGTAAATAAACTTCAATGTTCATTGAATTATTTTACCAATTTTTATAATCAAAATAATATTTTAACAAAAATTTGATAAACGATCTATGAACTGAGATTAATAAATATCTCTTACTTGCTGCGACGAGAGTTTGATATTTTATCACTAGTCTTCTGCATATTATTGAATATTTAAAAAATGTACATAGGACTATATTAATAGATACATAATATATTAAGAGTTTTATCTCTAAGTTACTAATTCTAATTAACGTGTTTTTTTAAACAATTTTTAAAATTAAAAGTCTATTCATTTAAACTAACCCTCTTCTTCTCAGAAAGAGGAACAATTTTGTGATCCTTGTCTAGTGTCTTTTTTTTTTTAGATGTAGGTACTGGTTTTTATGCCTTGGGCTCACGGTTTTATGACCATACCGTGATTAATTGGCGCTATATATCTAAACAAAACCCTCCCTTGAACGGGCGATGAGAGAGGAGGCGTACCAACTTGCTGCGAAATAAGAGAGAAAGTTCTTTAGCGACACTTTAAAAAATGGATGTCCTACCATAATGTCAAGTTTTCACGCCGAAATGAAATCATCTGAATTCGTGAGGGGGGCCTTAATTTTCAAGTTTTCAAAGTTTGACTGCCTACAAAAGTACTGATGTGTAAATTGTATCACTGGAAAATGAGATTATTTATTCTTATTGGAAACTTCTTCCGACATATTTTTATTTATTTTTTAAAAATATTGTATATATAATTAATTAAATATTGAATTTATTATATGAAATATTATAATGGCTTCCTGTGATGGTGGCGTGTCAACTTTCTTTAAACGTGTTAACAGTAAATTAATATTAGGTAGGTCCTTCATGTTACTTTTTTCTTCATGTTGGTTTGCATTTTGTAAGATTCAGAAAAAGGTTATAACACATTTGATTAATTATATTGATAGTTATTCTATGACGTTAGAAACTCGAAAGTTCATTACCACACTTACAAAATACGTCACTTATTCCAATATTGAGCTAGTTCTATCCAGTCCACCTCATTACACGCTATCTACTTCAGGCACATTCTAATGTTATCCTCCCATCTGATTCTCTGTTTTTCCCGTAGTCTCTCCTAATTGGGTTTGCCAGTCAATAAACTGAACCATATGCATTGCATGGCCTTCACACCGTAATCTACGAGACTTTATTATTATTATTATTATAAAAAATTACTGTTAAGTGTAGGTTATGTAATTCATCATTATGTAACCTCCACCACTTTCCAAAATCTTAAACCCTTTTTTAAACAAATATCTTCTTCCTAGGCATCTTATTTTCGAACACCAAGTTTCTTTTCATCGTACAGGCTAAGAGACCACGTGTCACAACCACAGAGGACAACAGGTAAAACTATTGTTTTGTATATTTCTAGTTTTACATGCTTTGAAAATAGATGAGATGCCAATAAATTACTTACTTAGTAAAAGCATGTATTTTTAGCTGTATTCTTTTCCCAATTTCCGCTCAAATATCGTTAATGAGTGCTAAAACTGTTCCTAAATATTTAAACTCACAAACCATTAATTATATTGTTGCTAAAATAAAACTGATATGAATAGAAAAGGTGGATACAAAGGATGACACTAAATAAAGTTTGCTGGGAATTGAGGGGGGAGTAATTTTAATATTGCGATCTTTAATACTATCTCTAGAGGTGAGTGATAAAGTTTATTTTGTATCAAATCTCTCATTCTTTTTATTATATCCAAATAGTATGTCTTTATAACTGTCAACATATTGCCACTAATACATATTAATACTTTTAAAATATATTTATAAGATAGCGGCAGTTCATTCCCTTTATATAATAGTTTTGCGACTCAATATTTAATATAAAGTAAAGAAACACATTGCTTACAGTAGCCCCATGACTTCTTTGGTGCTGACTGACAGCTGACAGCTTTGAAAAACTACCAGACCAAATTATGTATTCTTACGCCGAACCATATGATCTGAAAAAAACATGTGTTTAGCAGCTGTCACTTCTGACAGTCAAAATGTTGGTATATACCTAAATGTTGACTGTCAGAAGTCAGCACCAAAGAAGCCACGGGGCTACTGTACGTGCATTAACGTACACCAGCTAACACACTCGCTTTAATGGCGAGCCTGTATGTGACCGTAATGGCTTCGCAAATGAAATGAGGTCGACACGGAACGAATGTTTATTCTTTTCAATCTATAGTTTTGTAGTGATCGTATAGTGGCCGCGTTGTTAGTAAAAATAATTAAGTTTCATTTATTTAAATTATTATTTACTATTCATTTGCATCAATTATTTAGCTAGTATGTTAAATTAATTAATGAAATCATATATTTGAGTTACTATTTATTACATTGGTTGGCTTCTAGTATTTCACTTGATACAAGTCCCGCGTCTTGGTTAGTGTGAGAGTGGTGGTCAAAAGATTTAAGATAAATTCACAATATCAATTGCTTTAGCCCTGATGTAATATAACTACTATTAGCTATTAATCCTGGTTCTTTTTTATTATAATAGATAGATTCACGGCGACTAACAGAGCGGCTAACGTGAGGTGTTGATAAAAGATTCGCAAAACTTGACTCCTAAGGGTTGACCCGGGAGCGTTCTTGGCCTAAGCCCAGCGAGACAAGAGTAACAAATCTGTAAACGACTCAACTGTTGTTGTTTTAATTTCAGGAAAACATTACCATTGGTCCTCAAGATACAACATGGACGAAGTATCCTAACTGTCCACCGGACCTTTAACTCTGTCCAAGACAAGGGAAGAAAGCCATTGTTGTACCTACGTTGACTCTCACAATATGACTTAGTACCTGGCAAGCAGGTTGCTAACCTTGCAATACCCCGTTACTGTCTACAAGGTTGTTAAAACATCTTGTTTTCTAACGTATGAATAAATAATTGCAGCAACATACATAAAAACTAACGACATTATCATTATTGGGAAATGATTTATATATTGAAAAATGCCCACTACTTTAAAATTAATATCAGCTAGATTAAATATATTTATAGGATGAAGAAATTGGGAGTAGTTTTCAACTAGCACTCAGGCCTCTTTTACAATCTAGTTTCTGAACAAACATTATGAAACATATTATTGTTCCGTATATTGCTACAAGAACTAACTATTTATATTCTTTTAATTTAATTAAGATTTAAAATTGTTTTCCTAAAATCCCATAGGATGTAATCTAGTTTTTAAACAATATTATAACTACTTTAAAAATAAATGTTTGTTTGTTATTTAAAAATATAAATAAGGATCAAACACATTTGTTTTAAATTTTATAATCGTAGATTATATGGTCATTTATTAAAATTGAATATACTTTGGAAAAAATAGGTATTTATCAAATTAGAATAGTATAGGTCTGAATTAAAAGTGTTACTATAAAAATAAAAAGAGTTTTAATTTTTTTCCTAAGATTATTTATAATTTTGATAAAACTGATTGAAAAAAAATATTTGTACACATTATACTAAAGTTTACAAAATTTATATATATTCTGAAAATTAAAAAATGATATATATATTTGGATTAAATCTTCACTAAAAGCATACATCATAGCTCTGGTTATTTGATTCTAAAATATATATAGTATTAAATTTCAACAAAATTAGATTTTTTTAATACAATATAAAAGAGGGGGGGGAAAGATTTTGGTTTATCTTAAATAACTATCTCAATTCAAATGTGAGTATAAAAAAGTCGTTTACAAAACACAATTAAATATCTCAGAGTAATTAAAAACATATCACTTTTTGTTTACCCACGACTTGTTTCAACACATAAAATATTAAATCGCTCATTGGACCGATAAAACTAGATCTTTCTTGTCCCCTCTTTCTCCACGATGTTGACAACTCTGGCTCCTAAATTAATATGGGCGCCTTTCGGTCACACTAACGTGTTGACTGCTCAAATCAGACTACCCCTTCCTTCAATTGTTTCAATAATTCAGGGACTCTTACTCGCGTGATGTACTATGTAGACATGTTATTATAACTTGTAGAAACATGTCGCCGAGGTCGGTACGGTTGATTTAGTCGCTGTATTAGAACGTGCAATATTCACATGGGAATTGAAGGGAGGGGGGGAAGAAAAGTGGGGGGGGGGGGTCTGTTTGACACCAGAATTCTAATACAACAACAAGGGATGGAGGAGGGCCTTCATAATTGATCATCACTCTGGGGTAGGTTCTAGGGTAAATAAGAACCTATATTTACCCTCTGTCAAGAGTAGCTACATACTATTTTTGAAGAGGAGGTTTATTCAGACATTCATAGTTATTTCTTGGTTAAAGGGCTTTAGGAATTCAATAAGATCAATATTTTTTTTAGAAAGAAGATATTCGACAAATTTTTACAAAGAATACATTTTTTTAATGTTAAGATAATATCAGGTTTGTTTGAAAGTTGTTGCCAAATAAATATTAATTAATTTAATATTATAAACGTATTTAGTGAGAGTAATATATTCGATTAATATCTAAAACTATTTTTTATTTAGTTGTCGCATGATTGGATATTATATTTTTCATTAGGTCGTACAACCCACCTTAATTTCTTAAGTGTGTACGAATACTTTCATTTTGAAAACTACATAGGAGCAAAAAATAAATTCCTACATTGTTTTGTAAGTAAATACAAATGTTAGAAAATAAATTGTCTAAGATCGGAAGCTAAATAGCTACAAAAACAATATTTCTGCCCAAAAACAATCAAAATTCCATTAAATATATAATGGGCATTATTTTTTCTCCGCGAAAATAATTTAGTAAGACCACTCCAAAATAAACCAAAATAATGGTAACATCTCAGCGTTTTAAGGTGGGAAAGATAATTTAAATCTCTCTATTTTCCTCTTTTTTTTTCTCAGTCACCTAAAAGACGACAGAATAAAATTGTTATCCAAGATGGTTGGTGCCTTTTCGTCTTAATTAGAGAGACCTCGCAAAGTTATCTCACGACTTTTTAAGATGAAAATGTCAAGCAACAAATGGAACGCCACTTAGCACGCTGAAGATTAAACTGCTGGGTCGAAAGAAGGAGGTTAAAACACGAGTTTAGATCTTTTCTTTTAGAATTATCTCATGGGTTATTAAATATTTTAAGAGTACTTTTCTTAACAGGAAAGATTAGAATGAAGACAATTTCAAAGAGAATGATGTGTTCCCCCCTCCCCCTTTCCCATCCCTGTATCCTGAGTGACGTTTTCATGTGCGGAACCATTTTCGTAAGAATTCTAGATAATGATTGTAACGTTTATGAAAAAACATTACGTAGTGGAAAGATAAGAATGGTAAACGTAAAAAAATAAAATAATAAAAATTGTTATAAATACAATAATTATAAAATATATTTAAAGTACTATTACTATTTTATAGCTTCATTATGGTTTTTCACTCTCTATCACCGGAAATGCGGGCACACTTTATATAAGTATAACATTCCTCATTCCTAAAACCATTAGCGTAATTATTACAAAAGAGTATAACCCAAATGGGTAGTACGACGTGAAACTAGAAAATAATAATAATAATACTATATAAATAAATTTAGATGATTTAGTTTTTCAGTAAAAGTACTCAAATGCTTTTGAATAAATTAGTTATTTATTATATTTGATTACCATTTAATCGTTAACCTTTATTTACATCATGAATTTAAAGTTTGATATATTTACTTAGTATAGCATGAAAAAAAAATGTTGGTGAGAAGTATTATGAACTTAGTTCTAGTTCCGTATTCCTGATGAAACAAATCAATTTAGAAAAGCACTATGTTAACAAAGTCGATCCTGGATTAATCTACATCACGGTTTTTGGGAATGAAAGGCCAGTCTGTAAAGTTTGAGATTTATTGTGGCGTGAAATCCCGCAGTGTTGGGTAAACCGAACTAGAAGCCGGATTTGTACTTGGATTCAAGTTAGCGAGTGTAGGTAGGGGTTGCTCGTATTAAATGTTTATACCTGAAGAGTTTAGTAGAATAAGTTGTGGGGGGGGGGGGGGGGGAAATAAAA
>CABFOV010000235.1:32997-52224 GCA_902141375.1 Timema poppense
GGGGGGGGGATAAAAATAAACACACTAATGCACTGTACTTACAAAATTAACGAAGTTTGCCCCCCGCCCTCCCCCCCATTAAGTTTCCACTTTAACTTTGAGGTTATCGAGATCACGTACCATTAAAGGTCTGGTGAATGTGGGATCCGACAATTTAGCACAGGTTCACTATTCGTCTTGTAACTTATTACTAAACGAATAGTTTCCGTTCACGTATTAAGGTAAGATGGAAGGGGATGCAAGGAAAATACAGTGTTTTTTTTAGAAGTTATTTTATGGCAAAACCTTTTTTTTTGCCCGAAACAAATACAACATTGCTCCAGTACAAACTTAAGAGTTTAATTTTCTTCACATGACGACCTCAAAATTTCTTGATCATCTGTCAAGGGTGTCCTGGAATCTAATGAACACTTTTTATCTTCATTCAAAAAGTTTCTCATCTAATACCGCTAGTCTCGTGGCAGATATTCAACAACTGTTGATATCATCATGTTAAGAAATCCGAACCATGCTTATACGGAGTAATATTTTACTCGTTTCATACAAAAAAATTGCCATAAAAACTTCAAAAACAACTGGCCTTTTCTAGCGTTCCCTTCATCCCACCCTAAAGTGGGTGGCTTTATATGGTATGCTATAAAAGGTAAGTGATTTTTAATTTTGTATAGCAAATAATTTTTTTATCCAAAATAAATAAGTTATTGCTCCAGTAAAAACGTAGAGTTTAATTTTCTTCTCATTCTGATATCAACAGTTTGTGAATATCTGTCGTGAGCCTAGCGGAACAAGATGAGAAACATTTTAAATGAAGAGAAAATGTTGTCATACAATTCCAGGATACCCTTGATAGATGTTCAAGAAATGTTGATATTACCAAATGAAGAAAACTAAACTTTATGTTTATACTGGAACAATATTTATATTGTCAAAAAAAAAAAGAGTCTTAACATAAAAACTCTCAAAAGTCTGCCCTTAGCTCATATTCCCTACAGTTGTTGTCGGTCGCATGCGTGTTTTAGTTCCTCACAATCTAATCCACTTAGTGTCGGGTTTGGGTTCGTGCCTAACGTATTAATGACGAATAAATGGTATTACAATAAACTGGAATTCCAATGATAGGAGTTCAAATCCATGTGTTTTTTACTTACTGTTGGTGACCTGGTGGTTTAGGGGTAAGGTGTCAGACTTCTATGCAGGTGGCCGGGGTTCAATCCTCGGTCCCGGCACAGATTTATCTGATTACCAAACCCTTCCTTCACCTCTGACAAGACATCTTGTGAATGTGGGGAATGCCAGGCCTCCACCGTGGTTCGGATTCCACGTTAAACTGTAGGTCCTTCATTTCATCTCACAATCACCCTACCATTACACATTAGCGTAAGTGCGTATAACCCGAACGGGTAGTAAGACGCGGTGCTAATAATAATAATTTACTTACTGTTATATTTACTGCATTGCTTTCCATGCAAATTCGGCTACACGTCCTGTGAATCCTACCTACTTCATCATTATTACATTTAGTACACAAGTACTTAACCTGAAGGGATGGTAAGACCTGGTGCTAAAAAAATCCAATGCACTCCAAATCTTTTTAACTTTACAGTAAACCATATTTCAAAAACATAAATTTGTAAAGCAACAAGTAAAACAAATCATTATTTCACTTTCTTCACATCTCTCGTTCATGTTATAAAAATACATTAACTACTCTAGTGGAATAGGAATTAGTTGAGGTATAATTTTATAAGAATTGTTGGTTTATTTGTGTGGAGGAAGAATGGAAAACCAAATATAAAAAAACCCACCCCGAACGTACCTCACCAGGATTTGAAACCCGATCTCCCTTTCCCAAAAAATTCAGTATAGCACAAGATTCACTCATATTTATACAATTGTTTGCATATATTAGTGAGTTAGATTATATTTGATGCAAAAAAAAAAGTAAAATACAACAGATATAACCTACAAATAAACATGAAATTTGTTCAATGTTTCAGTTTTAATATTTAAATTGTTCACCCACATTTTCTCTTAATTTAATTTTGTACAGTGGCTGTCTTGTTTCTTTTCAACGTATTTTTGTTTAATATTTTAAATTTTTTTTGTATATAATATATCTACGTATAACCTGAACGTATAATAAGAGGTGTTGCTAAATTTATTTATATATATATATATATATATATATAAATCGCGAGACATATTAGGGATGTGCGAAGGCCACTTTTAAATAAGGAGCCTAGTCGAAGCGAAGCTTGAAACATGCGAAGAAAAGAAAGTCGATGATAGTATTTTGGTTATGTTCAATTAACTTAATTATTCATTTTTAAATCAACCCTTAAGTACCCGTTTTTATCTACGTCTACGTTATGGGTGTTGCTATTTATTATCAGTCGGTGTTAAAATACCGTTTATTAGTGGTTCTGAAACTACCATATTTTGAAATATGCGCAATAGTTAGCGATATATATATCAAATCTCTTAATAATTTATAGATGGCTTAGAAGATTACTTTTATAGGTGTCGAAGTCGAAACGAAGGATATTTGTGGCTTGACTCCAACTTATAACAAATCTAAAAAAAAAAAGTATCTCGAATAAAATACTTATGAATACCTTGACGTGAAATAATTTTTTTTAAACAATTGATAAAAGGAATTGTTATATAAACGTGTTTTGTTTGTATAGTAACAAAATCACCTAAAAATATATTAGAAAATTTATTAATACAATTAATTTATTAAAAGAGTGTTTTATTTGTCTATACTAATATTATAAAGAGGAAAGATTTGATGTTTTGTTTTTTTGTTTGTAATGGATAAACTCCAAAACTACTGGACCAATTTAAAAAATTCTTTCACCAATATAAATCTACATTATCAGCGAGTAACATAGGCTATATTTTAATTTTAAAATTTAATTTATTCCTTATAAAAATGTCGATAGTCACTCATATTTTATGGTAGAATCTATGATGATTCTTCAATATGTGTGTTGAAAATAATAATGTGGGGGAGGGGGGGTAAGGGTCTAGTTGTTTATAAATCAGTAGCCATTACAAACAAAATAACATTTATCAATGACAAAAAACCTTAAAGAATTTTTTTTATTTATTTGTTTTTATTTAATTTTTTTTATTTAAACTTTTTTATTTAATTTTAAATATTTTTACTTTAATTTAACCAAAATAATTGTACTACATACACTTTTAAAGATTCTAGGACTCAAATTTGGATTATAAATTAAAGAGAAAATTTTAGATTAGAAATTGGTTATTAGAAACATTTAGGACCATCTCAATAATATAGTCAAGGATAAAATATGAGTTTGATGATATGGAGTAATATAGGTTGAAATTATATTTAAAGACATTTTATTTTAGAAAGTATTTTGTCTAGTCCGAAAAAAAAAAAGAAAATGTATTGTGAGTGCGCATCCAACAAGCAGGTGCGACTAATTGTAGACTTAGCATTACTGAACAAAAATCCTGGGTTCAATTCACGGTATGGTGAAAAATTCATCATTAGTGAAATTGGGAGTTCCTCATTCACAGTGATGAATTAATGACTGGGAAGAAAAGGGTGGGTTGTTATAGATTTAAGTTAGTTTATAGCTTGTGTACTGATATAGTCAGTGTGTTCAGAAAATGCAGGTTAAATACCTCAGATATATTGATTTGTGTAATTGTTATATAACCAATAATAGCTCGTTTTAATTTCTCATACCTTTATTAAAAAGTGTTATATTAGTTTAAAGGCCGTATGCAAGAACGAAAATGAGATAAATAGAAGATCGAGTGAGAAATAAAGGACGTTGATTTGCAATCTAATTTTATTATTGATTCATACGGGATGGTTGTCCACATGTCTTGATAGCCGAATCAAACTAATTAGGGTGCGTATGTGCAGACAGCACAGTATCAAGAAAATAAATGCCATTTCCCTTCTCACGGCCTAAGGTGCCCAACTTACAGACCAGTGACTATCCTCCCACCCGTACTCCGTATCATACTAGAAACAGAGCAACAACAGATATCTGGTCCGATTCACACGAAATCAACGACTGCCTGCGATACGTTGACACGAATATTTAGTGACTGGACTAACTTGATTACCGAGGGACAACCATACTGTTTATTTACTGTTGTGTATTAAGGGGTTGAAGTTGGAAAGGGGTTGTTGGGGTGGAAAGGATGTGAGTTGAGGAATGGGGTAGTCTATCACTGTACAAACACGCAATAACATTCCATCAATCGTTGAAGGGGTGGGTTAATTTGAGATAAAAAAAAATATTTAGGTAACTAGCTTGGAGGTAGAAAAAATCCAGAGTGGCCTCACTAATTTAAATGTTATCCTTATTTTCAGATTAAATTTTTTATATTAAATTCAATTTCTATTTAATCGTAATAGATCTGACTGTTTGAAACTATTAAGATTTTTAAAAGACTTTCATATAAATGTAATACATGAAACAATTGCATTATTATGTTAAAAATATTAGATAAACTTTTGGCCAACAAATACATCCAAAAGAAATGAAATATTAAAATTAGAATATAGTTATATTTATACTTAAATGGTTTTAAAACGAAATCTCAGAATGGGTTTCACATAAAATTTGTTTTAGAAATTAAATTTTTTCCGTTTATCTTGTTGAATGATCCCTGGGCATTTAAATACGTTACCATATTTAGTGGATATTAATATAACAAATATATAAAGTTGGATTATCATTAGATAAACCTTTAAGAAGATATAAAAATAAATGTCCACAACCCAAAATTGGTAAAAAGTGATTGTATTTATTTTACATCATTCTTAATTGACATCATCTACATCTTTGGTTGACGTGTAAATAAATTAAATAATATTTATTAACTTTTTATACTCTTTGATAACTAATCATATATTCCAACTAGAGTATAAATCATGCACTTATCCCTTTCTTAAGTGCACCTTGTGGTAAATACGGCTTAGAACTCAAGTTTTCTTAAGTTCAAAGACGAACAAACAACAGTGTGTTAAGTGTATATTCAATTATATTCACCATGGGATCGACTCCAGATAACCTCTCAACCTTATTATTTATATAAAGAACAATGTTTAAATAAAACATTCATAATAAACTTAAACATTTTACAACATTACCATAATTCCCGTTTTAAATAATAAAAGATGGAATATGATTTTAATCTAAGCTCAAACATGTCTCTTATTCAACTAGTTTTAAAAATAACCAAAGTTTAGATTAAAACAAGTTCATATTAGAACGTTATACTAAACATATTATGTAAATTTGGTAATTGATAACTTAGAATTTAATTTAATACTGTTCACTACGTTAAGTTAACTTTTATTAACCTCAAATATTGCATTTTTTGTATTCTTTTAAAGATTTTTTTTAAACTCGCGTAGCTGGTTGAAAAGTAAGCCTATGTGTGTTAATATAAGTCATATGATTAGAAGTATAGATAATTTCCAATTAATTATAGAAATTGTGACTATCATTCTAGAGTTAAATCAATGGCGATAAATTGCTCCCACCCAAATATTGTCTGTTTTAGTATAAAACACTTAGCACCCGTACAGGTTTACATGTGGTCTAAGGTGCCTACATAATCTAATATTTGATCTTTCGTTGACGGGGATTAACCCCGTGTCAACATACTGAGGTTGGTTTTCCCTACATAGATTTTCCACTCTCCCCCCACGTAAACGCGGGTACATTCCTTCTAAAACTGGAACTTATTCACACCAACAATCTAATATATTGCGTTGATAATTCTTCTCAGCTACTATTCATACATGCTTTTCAAGTATAACATTTTAAATTATCAGAGGTATGGTCCAATTTTCTTCCGAACTTATATAAGGGCTGTAAAAGTTTCTAGATTATGTTTTCATGTGTTCATGCCTCAAGCCATAGCAAAAATAAAACCAAGAGGAAGATCAAGGATGGGGGACAAATGAATCGGATTACGAAAGATGTTGACAAGAACAATCATAAAGGTGTGAAAGACCTTGCTAATGATTGGCAGGAGTGAAGAACTGCAGCGAGCCAATCAAAGGATTGATGACAAATTATGATGAAAAACACTAAAAAAATATTAAAATGTTATAATGGAAACCATTCCAACTCTTTTGCAATTAAATAAATGGCGAAGTTTAAGAAATTGAACGGGTTACAATTAAAGCCGCATTAATCAACACACAGCTGGAGGCAGGAATCAAACCTGGAATCTTGGATAAAAGGTTTTATATGCTCTACAAGAGAGATAAATTTACAAAATAGAGTATAGAAGCACTAAGCTAAAGGCTCCAAGTTTGATTCCCTTATTCAGGTGTCATTTTCTTTTTTAAATTAACGGAAGCTTCAATTACGGCAGCAATGTAAATATATTTATGAAAATTGGAATTTTATATATTTTCTTATATATAAATACCGAATCTTTCTACCCGTTAGGTTTCTACGCTTTCTTTTAATTTCTATCACTGAAACAGTGTTCCAACTAAAATATTATATGTACCGAAACCTTTCTAGAAGTTTGCGTCCAAGATCTCTTTTGCACAAAGATGTAACGTATCTTGTAATCATATTAACAAAACCACGTAGTGCCACCCTTGCATAATCGAGTTATTCGGGTGCTCTGTGCGCGCGCGCAAACGCGCCCTTTTCCAGTACAAAACTGTCCCCACACTCACGCCAAAGGAGAAAGTAATTCCATTTCCATTCAAGGGTACACTCTAAGCAAAACGTAGAATAATACATTAATTTGATATCTCCCTACGGTGACAGAAAAAGGGAGAGCGGGTGTTTGGGGTCTACATTAAATTAAGGAAGTGCAATCGAGCTGAATTTTTTTATATTTTTTTTGCAAAATTGTTTCATGTAGCACTCCCACAAAGTAAATAACTTAGTCCTAAAGATATTAAGGGTAAAGTGGGAAATAAGGGGGAAAATCAAACTACACATATTTTACAAGGCTGCAATTTTTATATTTCGAACACCCAAGGACCCCAGTAAAATATTTTTAAAAAATAATTAGATATTACATACCTCTTTTAAGCATAATCGCAAGTGCATTAGAAAGGTCTAATGATTGTCTAACAGGTGGCAGCACTAACTCAATTTGAGCTAAAACTATACTTTATCCCATTTTTACCCTGTATCCTTAAAATTTTAATATGGTTATTTTTATATGCTACGCACTGATGTACAATTATAAGCAATTAACTTGAGGGTGCTATGGTATTTATCTATCAGGAAATTGTTTTAATACTTTCTTTTTTTTATTAACGCGCCACACTAACCTATTGGATTATGAGTACATGAAATATTTACATTAATATGTTAGAGATGAGGAAGGTTGAATTTAGAAGATGATTATCCGCGTGGAGGTAGAGGGGAAAACCCTTGACGGAAATATCACTCTCAGTACACACGTCCAGAATTTCAACTACTCTCTCCTCACTATCGGAAGTCCAGTTTATTGCGAGATGGACACCTTTGACTATTTGACCACCAAGGAGAGTACTTTTAGTCGGAAGTTAATGATAAACAATAATACAGTAAAACAACAGTACAAACTTATATCATAAGCTAGAATATATTATTGGTTAATAAAGTATAGCCATGTTATGTATTTAAAAAAATGCACTGGCCAATTATATACTTTATCATTAGGCCTTATAAAATTGTAATAATTATTTTTATATATTGACTATGTTTTAGTATAATAGGATACAAATATTGTCGAATGAAATGTTTAAAAATAGAGCTTTTTAGCTTTGAGTGAAATAATGTTTCAGGTATATGTGTTGTAATAAGTAAGAACAGGTATACAATTATTGAACTAATTTAGAACACAAACATTTGAATAAAGCAGCAATACTTGTTCTAACACTTAATTTTAAGTATGTGGTTCTAAAATAATAATTTGACTCTTACCTTCGAAAGATGAGTCAAATTTAGTACCTTTAATTACTTTAATAGTTACTCCCAATTAAAATAAATCAATTTAATATGTTTTTGCGTCAGGAAAAACCCATTTTTTTAATTTAATTATCTTCATATTCCCAATGCACATAAGTATATCAAAAGTATCCTAAAACACTAATAGAATAATTATTGAGACAGCAATTAAGACAATTTCACAAATACATACACATATAAACAGTGTGTTAACATAAATAAAAAAAATCTTTCGGAATTGGGGATACATTGAAAATAAAGGTTATCCAACATTTCAAGAAATATTCTCACTATTTCGTTATTTTATCCATATCTCGTTTACACGATAAAGTATTATTATTATTATTATTATTATTATTATTAGCACCGCGTCTTACTACCCGTTCGGGTTATACGAACTTACACTAATGTGTAATGGTAGGGTGATTGTGAGATGAAATGGAGGACCTACAGTTTAACGTGGGATCCGAACCACGGTGGAGGCCTGGCATTCCCCACATTCACGAGTTGTGATTACGATAAAGTAAAAATCAACTATGTCTTAGAACAACTCCTAAACAGGTCATACGGAACCATAAATATACTCGAGTGAATAAAACAGTTGAATATGGAAAAACAATTTTAGATGTTCATTTTTAAATCAACAATCCTAAAAGAAATAAAAGCCAAAACGTTTATCAATAGCCATGCATGTTTTTCTAAAAACCGGTTGATTTACATCAAATACCGACGTTGAAAACGCGCTGATCTGATTGTCTGCTTTTCTTTCTTTCTTGTGTTCGCTAGAATTGATCTGGAAAACAAATTGACACTGAACACTGAAAACAAATACAGAATATTTAATAAGGAATCACAGAAGAAAAAAAAAGATGTGTAGCTAGGGAGTTGTAAATGAAGTATTGGAAAGGTTTACACGGATCGTGTTTACCTAACATATAAATAATCAGTTCCCAAACTAGTCCCTACCTTCCATCAAAAGTATCAAGGAATCATTTGTTTGGTTATGCAAAGGTGTCTTAAAAAATAATAGCACATCCGATAACATCGCAACATGAAATAAATCAACAAATTGACAATATTTAATTTTTTTAAATTGATTATAATGTTTTATATTGCAGATCCATAATATAACAATCTATGATAACCTTCCCAGACCAATGATTGAGCCGTTTAAGGCGTCACAATTATTGCAATATACTTGTTTGATGGTAATGGGGAAAAAGCAAAGGTTTAGTCTCAGTTGAGTTCTTTAAGTTTTCCGCTTAGATTTTATCACTGTAGATTTTCATAGCTTCTTCACGATATTGCGAGTTTCTTCTCAAATATATTGCTCATTCCTACTACTTTTTATGTGGAATAAACATTTAAAAAAGATATATTAAGAAGTAAAATCGATTATCACTCGCGTCAGCTGTACTTTTACGCTTAGGTAGATTTGTTTTAAAATATACCACAAAAAATAGCTTTCACATTTTAATCTTCAAATTTCTTTGTCGTAGTGGATTTTGAACTCTAAATTTCTTGATTGGGGAGAAATTCTCATTTAAATGCTTGTTAAATAACAAATAGAGAAGGAAGTCTTTGCTACTCTCTTTTTATGTATCTTTAATATGATTACGATATTATTAATAAAAATACAGCAAATAAAAATAATTTTTTATTATTTGAATTTTATTCTTTCAGAATAGGTTAATAAATTCACTTTATTAATAAAGACCATTATTATTATTATTATTATTATTATTATAACAAATATACTGTATTACATATGAGAAGGAAATCTGGGTTTGAAAACCGGTCGGGTGCCCTGAAGGTGACTTTTTTCCAAAGCGATTTTCCTCTTTCTTTCCAAACAAATGTTGGCACACTTCCTAAAATTTCAATCTAAGACATTAGTCGCACGTACAGTTAGGATGTACTATGGTTTATTATTATTATCATCATTGATAATTTTGTAAAATAATATTTAAAAACCACATAATGCTCTAGATCTTAGTGCATGAAACCAGACAGGGAAACTGTTTGCCAAACCCAACATTTTGGGAATATGACGAACATTAAAATACATTTTGGGTTATATTTTGTGATTAATATTTTTCATAATCGATATACTTTCTGTATTATTCATATATATGAATAATAAAACCAAATATACTGCATCGATATTATGAAACAAACTTTTGAGATTAATATTTATTTATGTTCATAAGACTTTCTTTGTACTTTGTATATCTGAGAAAGTAAAGAAAAATAATCATAAAACATTTTTGAGGCAATATTTTGCCATCGATATATTTCTCAATCACAAGACTTTCTGCGTGTATCGTATATATGATAGAGTAAGCCAGGAATACTTCATCAATATTTCCAGGCCAAATTAGAAACTTTGTGTTCTTTAAATGCGGTAGTAATTTGTAAATGGTAGCGCTTATTGTGGCGAGTAGGCAGCCATTATATCCGCGTTATTTTGAATAATGGGTGCAAGCAGCATATTACCAGCACTGTCGCTGCAGATGAAATTCTCTAAATGTCCACAGTTAATCCTCCGGAGGGCAATAAATATCCTGGCAAACTACGTCAGTTGGTTCAAAACTACGCCAAGTATTTTATATGCGTAGATACGAGAAGCGTTTATGTCTAGCAACATTTTTATTACTAATGAAAAATGTTTTTGAAAACATAAAAGTTTCATAAAATAGTTTGAATTTTTTAAAAAGTTTTTGTTCTTTCTTTTTCAACTCATCTTATCACCCTATTTGCATTTAATTAGACTAATGGGATAGTGATTAAGACTCTAGAACTGACAGTAAATAAACCTTCATTGGCATGGAGGGAGAGTGGGAAAACCAATTTGGTAAATCCACTTCAAGTACACCTGATTTACTCGTCACCAGTAAACCACAATATAAGAGATGGATGTTTAGTCTGCGTTCCCACCGATGAGAGAAGTTTATTGTTTTTTATATTACCGCGTCTTATTACCTGTTCAGGTTATACACATTTATGATAATTACTCTAATGGGCTAGGGTTGAGGAAGGAACCTTTTAAAGAAAATCGATTAGCATTTGCATGAAAGGTGATTGGGGAACCCTTTAGGGGGAAAAAAACCTCACTAGACCCGAATGGGTTTCGAACTATGATCTCCCCATCATTGGCAGGACAGTATTATATGAGAGTGACGCCTTAGACTATTCAGCCACGGGAGTGGGAAGTAGTTTTTGTTAGCTATTAATCATGTGGATAGCACAGTTTTAAAATTTTTCAACAAAACTATATATAGTGATATAAATTATAAAATTAAACATGCCAAATAATGGAATTAAAATAAATTTATTTCCTTGGGTAACACCTGTATAGTTCAGTGGTAGAGCGATGACGCACCTAGTCAAGGGTCCCGAGCTCAATTCCCGTGTTTAGGTTTAATTTTTTTTATAGTTTATGAATATTATGCTATGTCCGTAACCATTAGATCATTCCGATCTCCTAAGCTTCGCTATTCATGTACGATTAATTGTACAAGAGATAACTTTCTCCTTGAATAGTAAAAATAACCTATTACTGTATTGCGAGAATTAGGAGGGAATATAATTTTTTTTTTAATATTCATATATTGATACAAAACGCTTACTTACATTTTTCACTCAGTGTATCACTTAAAATTATTTCTTTGATCAGAAAATAAACAGACCTATGTTAATTTTTCATTTAGAAAAGAAATTACACTAAATAAAGACACAAAAAAAAACCACATTTAAATTGTATCATCTTTTTCTGCACCATGATTTACGAACCATCCGTGCTATTCACGTTCAACTATTCAAATGGTATTGTGACTATTAGGCAATATTTAGAGGAAGTGTATCTACATTTGCGTGGCAAGAGAGTAAGAGACAATAGGCCTATTGTGAAAAATCAATCCCAATGCACATTTTGATTATTAAATATGGGGTAGAACAAACGTACCCTCATGTGCGTTGAGGTGAAAGAAATTAGAGGGAATACAATTCAATGAATCTGGCCGAGGTTCAAACCCCAACCTCCCTATAACCAAAAAATAATACTAGATGAGCTTGACGTTTAGTTCATGTCCCACCGATTCGGGTTTCGATTAATTTATTTTTAGAGAATCGGCCATAATATATTTACCCATGACACCGACACATTAAATCGCGCTCTTTTTTGTGTTTAGTGGTTTACTGACATGAGCTAGTTGAGTATATAAGTAGGCCTATATCCGTGTAATTTCCATAAACAGTCTATTACTCTACACACATAGCAATCATGTTAATTCACCACAACAAAGTTCTCGACCAAACTATATAAAGCATAAAAGAAACACACAAAAAAACACGCTAAAATCGATGGCTGTAATCTGCTGCTGGGCTGTGGTTGGTTAAAATAATCAAGTAGCATAGTGTTGGAGAACATTTTATTACTTCCGGTCTGTGCTTAGTTTGATGGGGGAACTGAGGGGAGATTGGTCGAGGTAATCCCACAGATTAGCTACTTTTAGTCCCCAACAGTTGGTCATGGTACAATAGAGAATAGGAATGTGAGGAAAGGGAAGGATGTTTTGAGAGGGTATGAGAGGCGGAGAGAGGGGTGAACATGAACAATTTTAATACACACGAGTATAAGTGAAGCCCAGTACACAGAATGTAATCCTATTTGCTTTCATCTAAAACCATTAAATAGTCTGATTCCTTTTATGTAACGGTGGGGATATGAAACACTCCTATGAGCAAAAAAAGTAAGTAAAATTAATATTACATAGACTTGCATCGTTTGCAATATAAACCCAAAATTCCCCTAAAATATTGATGCTAATATAAAGATAACTCCTAAAAAAATAGCTCAATGCTTACTATGGTAGAATTTTGGTTGGAAGAAACATTTTGAAAAAACAAATATATTTAAAAAAAATTAATAACGCGTTACTTAATTAAGTACTTCATCTATGACATTATAAATCAAACTTTTATTGCCGATCCTCAGGTTTTCATCACACTATGACCCAAATATTTTTGTATATTTATTTTGAGCTATCAGATTTATATTTTTAGCTGACCTTATTTAAAAAAAAAACCTACAAATAATCTCAATTAAAAAAATCAACAATTTGACACTAAACCATAAAAACAACTAAGTACTCTCAATAATATCAACAATAAATTTATCAACATTACCGATGAGCCAAACTAAAATAATAAAATAGTTGTGGGTGTTGAGTTTTAACATACAATTATCCAAACAAACTAGCCTTTTTTTTTTAGAAAGTCTAATTATCTTTAACATTTTAAGTGTTTGTCTTCTATAAATTGAGTATTTTTATTAAAGCTAGTCAAAATTAGTCACATCAACACACCTACAGATAGAGAGCATGATTGGATAATCCGAATTTCATGGGCAGGACCATATCTGACAGCTAATAAAGTTACTATATGTTACTATATCTACTTTCACTTATCCATACGTCAAGTCATGTGATCTGCAACAGTCACTGTTGATGGATATTATCAGTGGTTCTAAAATAACATGAATAAAATAGTAACATGATATAAATATATTCATGAAAAAATAAAACCTGTTTGTATTTTCTAGAATTGTACTGTATTAGTATTTTAATAGGGGAATAACAAAGAAAGACCAAACAGTGTTTCTAAAGTAAATAACGGGTCTATGTTGACTCAAACAAAATAATGTATTTAAATAAAACGTAATCTTGGTTTATTTATAATGATATTCTTATCAGTCACGGCACGTAAAAGAGCTAGGGAGTGCCCCCCCCCCCCCCCCCCCCCCCCCCTCNNCCCCCCCACAGCTCCTTGTAATAATATCTGTACCTCCCAGCTACCAACAACCCCTATATTTCATCGAATGGTTTTCGTTGAATATAGGTGACGGGCTTGTAATAAGGCTGGGTGTCTCCGCGAGATAGTAGCACTGTCACATGATCTTTGCCGAGGTCACACTTACAGTGTCACCACCCGACATTAAGAAAAATAGTACATTTCGCATAAAAAAAGTTTTTAGAACATCGTCAAACCCCAGTCCTTTAGTTAATTATGAATCAAAATATTATACTTGGTTGACTAACCCTACTGGTGCATAGTTGTTTTTAAATTAACATAATATCTCTGTTTAGATGTAAATATTATAGTCCCTTATTTATGGCAACACTGAATAAATTCTTTTAAAAGAAGGAATATAATGAACAAGAGTAAGGAATACGCTACAAGTTAGTCATAAACTAGATATTTAGGTAAATTATGTTCGTTTGGTAATGAGTGCTACCGTATTTTATGTCTATCGTGGGATAGCACCTTACTCTGCTATAAATGTTTTTCGAAGTAGTTAAGGAAACTATTTTTATTATATTGAAGCTTAACATTATTATATACTACGTTAGTTTTATACGAAAATAATAGGTTACATTACCAAAGAGATACTGCTCCCTTTTAAATAATTTAATATAAACACACACGTAGCTAATATACATCATTATCATAGTAGGTTTTAACATTTGGTGTTTTATTTTTATGTTATAATTATCAAACTGACCACTAACTTAGAAAATGTAATGCATAAATTAAATTCTTTTAATTATTTATTTTTCTTGGTAATTTGTTTTAATGCGGGTACTTTGTGAGCCTGATTAAATTAATTAAAGTGTTCATTAAAAATAATTATTACTGCTCACCTAATATTACATAAATTCGTACCACTAAACAACTTATTGCCTCATTATTTTACGATACATTCAAAGGGCAATTTTACAACACTGGAACACTTCAGTATTAATTTTGTGGCAAGAGATTCTATGCTAAACTGCGATGAAAATAACTACTAATTTTAAATACCCACAATGAAATATAACTTCCTCTCTAGCCGTAACCCCTGTATTTGTATATTGATTTGTTACCAGTTTTACTCATTTGTGTAATATTTAACATACCTATTAGTTTACAGCGTTATATTTTGAACTAATATCTAGGTTGAATAAGAATTCATTTTCAAGGCCTCAAGATCTGATTTCACATAATTTACTGAGTGTTTTTTAATTGCATGTTTCCATATTTAATTTAAAGTATAATTCGTATTTTTAAACTAATACTAAAACTTCCATTTGTATCTAAAAGTATATAACATGAGACAATGATATACAGGTGCATTATGATGTTTGTAGCCGGAGATTTTGTATTTACTATAAGCGTATGGATGAAAAAATGCGAAATATTAAACTGGTTGTAATTGTAATTCACTATAAACGTATGGATGAAAAAATGTGAAATATTAAACTGGTTGTAATTGTAATTCACTATAAACGTATGGATGAAAAAATGTGAAATATTAAACTGGTTGTAATTGGTCAGTGCTTATATTTCAGACATTTTCTACGTATTTGGTGTTAATAAAACTTGTTTACATCAGATTACAGATATAATACCTTCAATATGAACCAGCTATTTCACAGAAGAATACATTAAGAGTGGCTTTAAAAATCATTCAATTTCAACCCAAACATTCAAAACAATTTTCAACCATTACGTGGAAATTCTAAAATAATTTATACATATTTTAGAACTAATTTTTTCAGCTTTATATAAAGCGAAGTATGTATTCATTTTCAGAACTTGTCGATTATATTAATAATTCAAATAAAACGATAAATATAAAGGCAGATTATTCATAATATTCTCATATGTTTATTTACTAAGGGATTTAAAAATATATGTTTATTCAAATACTTCACTTTTTTTCCTTAATACTTATTTTTTGGAACCCTACGTTTTTTCAAGAATCACATTTAGAAAATTAATAGTTTAATAAAGCTCTTTATTTGACTTTAGTGGAAAATCAGTGTAAATTTTTTTGATAGGTGTCACAGTGTTTAATGCAAGTACTTAATGTTTGTTATTAATTCTTTTCATATAATTTTGTTTGTTTTACTAAAATTTTCCATTTGGATTTACTGTAACATCTAATTACAAGTGTTTTGTTAAACTTTGGTCTTGGAGAGATGTATTATTTATTTAGCACCACGTCTTATTACACGTTTGGGTTATAAGGTTAAGTGCGAATTACGCTAATGGTTTTAGGGATTGGGAAGGTTATATTAATAGGAAGTATACCGACATTTTCTGGGTGGGAGGGTGGAAAGCAAATTTGGAAAATCACGCTCAGTACACCCGGCCGAAATTCGAACCTCGATCTCCCGGTCAGCGGCAGTCTAGTCTACTGCAAGAGTAGCGCATTAGACCACGCGGCCATCAAAGTGGAAAAACTATATTATTGTTTCATAAATACTTAGTGTTGTGACAGTGCCTTCTTCACTAAAATGGTATTAAATTGTCTTAACCGAGCTTTGAGCACAAGACTTCTAATGAGCCAAGAGGGATTACCTAAATACATTGGCGCACAGTGACGTCATATTTAAAAAGTCTGCCACAACTCCGTCGACTTTAACCTGGCACACAGCCCACATTTAAATTATTAAGTNNCCCCCCCCCCCCCCCTTACCAAAAACTCAAGTCTTACTTACTAGCCGTCCAGGCATTACAGATACACGAATTGTTGTAATCAATATTAGGAGAATAGAAGGTAGCTCCAAATGGAGAAATATAGCTGATTGGCTGATCTTGTGACGTCACTCCCTGCACAAGCCAGCGCGTTACATACACACATATATATGAAAGATAAACCAAGTTTTTAAAACTTAGGTCACGTTTTGGAAAGTTAAATAATAAATTAACCTTCAAAATCTACTCCAATGCCCAATTAACATCATTACTCTAGTTATTTAAAACATATTTATGTGTGCTTGTCTTGGTACTAAAAATATAACTGCTGTGTACTGGGTGACGTCAGCAATTAAATAATCATATTCTCAGAAGTATAACTACCTTTCTATTCTCTTGCAACGATGACTAAGGTTTTTTTTTTAAGATATAAAGAAACTGTAGAAACATTCACATGGAGTGAGAGTGGTAGGGTATGGAAAGCTAATTTTACCCTTTGCTATTTACACTATGGCACTATCTTATAAACAATACCATAGTAGAAACGTGTAAGCTAAGCTTAATCTGTCCAGGGTAAGCTACAGGGTAGGCTACCTGCTAACCTTTCCGGCTCCCACCTGTGAATTTAGAATATCACTCCCCAAAGATATCTCACCCCCCCCCCCTCTAATCCCCCCCAAAAATGGGTAATTTTTTTTAAAAATGGCAAGTACGATTATAAATATGGGGAGGGGAGGGCCGTTTACTAGTACAGTCCCGTCAAGCCTTGCTAACCATGGCAACACTCCACAAACCACGCCCTCGAAAGGATACATGTTACGTCAATGTACACAATGAAAACAATGTTTGTAAATTTTGTTATGAAATAAAAAAAAACAGAATAAATAATAAATTCCTAATATTACATTTTAGGTGACCTGGTGGGTGGTCTAGGGGTAAGGTGTCGGACTTCTGTTCTGGGGGGGTCCGGGGTTCAATCCTCAGTCCCGGCACAGATTTATCTGATTACCAAACCCTTCCTTCACCTCTGATAAGACGTGTATTAATCACAAACTTGTGAATGTGGGGAATGCCAGGCCTCCACCGTGGTTTGGATTCCACGTTAAGCTGTAGGTCCTCCATTTAATCTCACAATCACCCTACAATCACACATTAGTGTAAGTGCATATAACGGGTAGTAAGACGCGGTGATGATAGTAATAATAATAATACATTTTATTCAGCCCTCTACTGCAAAGACGATTTTATCAATTTAACATAATCTACAACCCTTTAAATCAACTCGAACTTTTCCCCCAAAAAGCAAACACACATACACAGTTTGTTGACTATCCACGTCCCTGTGATTTAATTAGCTTGTTTGTGTAGTACATGTGTGTTATTAAGTGTTCTGTTCATCCTTTTAGTTGTTTCGCGCGACCCGTCAATAGCATTGCAGCCAACCTCAAGTTAGTAATAAACAGCAGCGTACCTCTCAATTACTGAGCTTTGCGGGTCTCCTTTGATCTCCCTTTAACCGTCGGGTTGAGGTCTTGGCAAAAACAACTCAACTAGAGCGGTGGCTCTCAACTATAGCGCCGCGGCACACAAAGGTGTCCTGCCGAATTTTGATCGGGATCAAGCCTATCATTAAAATCCTAACAAATTTTTTGTAATGTTAACCAATTATTATAATTTATGATTTTATTATTCCTTAAAAACCCCACAATATAACATAAAATCTGTCAGTCTATTGCGAGAGTGACGACTTGGAACATGTGGCCAACGAAGCGGGTCTACCTGGTTACTAGTGACGGGAAGATCCAGATTTGAATCCGGGTCGGGTGTATTGAGTTTTTAAATAGTTTCCCATTCTCTATCCGCGCAAATGTGAGTGCATTTCCTATCAAATTCAAGCTTCCTCATCCCTATTCAACTAGCGTCATCAGTGTATGCGTATTGTTTGAATGGATAACTCGTGAACCAGTTTTCTTATTCCAGTGGCCGATTAGTTAACCACAACCACAAAGAAAACAGTTTCAAGGGTTTTGTACAAACATGATAATTAAATGCTATACTCATGATTTTTTGTTGTTGTTAATTTTGTCCTTAGTCTTTAAATTATGCCTAGTCTACTGACAAGTAATTATTTTTTTAGATTTAAACATTTTCGAAATTTGCTCTAACAATCAGTGTTTAAAGTGTATATCTAGGAAGTGTTTGACCTGAAAAATAACACTGTGTACCTGTTTAAGTCAACGAGCCCGCCAAACGTTATACAAAGACAGGAAAACTATATAGCAACTTTATTTTTAATAATTATATTTTAGACTAATTATATCATGTTACCTGATTCGGTGGCCACGTGGTATAACGCGCTACTCTAGTGTGTAGCTATACTGCCGAAGATGGGGAGATTGGGGTTCGATCCCGGTCGGGTGAACCGAGGGCGGTTTTCCTAAATGTTTTTTCCACCTTCCCTCCTTGAAAATGTGGGTGTATTTCCTCTCAAGATTAAGCCTTCCGAATCCCTAACCTATTAGTGTATTAAGCACATACCCGAAAGGGTAGTAAGGGACGTTGTGAGTTAAACGGTTAGTATGTTAGTAGTCTATGTCTACCATAAGAGTATTATGGTACAGCGCATCAGTATGTGATCAGTGTTTATAAATACTTTTTAACAATTCACACACACACACATGAATCGCGTGTGTGACAACACGTCCTAGAGGCTTTTATTGCAAGTCTCCTCTTCCCC